>CM060426.1:107316653-107477611 GCA_030545235.1 Helianthus tuberosus | reverse complement strand
TTTATTAAATAAAATAGGATTTATTCCTATGAAAATATGTGTACTTAAAACTTGGGTTTTATCCCATGTGTTTAACACTGAAGGCTTGGAAAAAGTGGCAATAAAGTTACCTAAAAAGAAATAGATGTTTTTATTAAATAAAATAGGATTTATTCCTATGAAAATATGTGTACTTAAAACTTGGGTTTTATCCCATGTGTTTAATATTATGAAAGTGTGGTATTTTACTCTGATAAAATATTTCCTAACTACGGTCCTGATGAAAATTCCGCTGCCAAAATTAGACAATACCAGATACCACCTAAATTGGTCGCGGCCGCCCGTTCCTGTATTTGAATAGGGGGCGGGGGTTGCGACGTTTGGACCTCAAAATGGTGATGTTCCACCTTAGTTTACCATGGTAAACTTGTGGATACACTCCTAGAGGTGTTCCAAGCCTTTAAATGGAAGAAAAGATGAAGAAAAGTAAAGAAAGTGCTTACTTTTGCACTTAGAATAATTTACCTTTTTATGATGTTTGCAACTGATTTGAGAGTGTAGATGAGTTGGGAAAGTGAAAATGAGTGATATGGAGCTTGCTTATATAGTGGTTGGTTAGGGTTTAGTGTTTAATGAAGATTAAAGATGACCGGGGAGTAAAAAGGTGGCCAATCCATGACCAAGAAACAATAATCTGCGGATCAAGGGGTTTCATGGGTTGCGATAGATATGGCTTAGGGTATCGCGCCTCGTGGCGTCCCATTTCATCTGCCCCAAGTTTGATTTATTGCATTTTGGCCCCTGAACTTTGATTCCTTCATTATTTTATGCAATAGCTTTTTGTTTTGGAATGTTTTTAAACACGGAGCGCGTATGTAAGTATAAATTAAGTGTCAAGAATGTATGTGTGAATAATTGTACGTATAACAAGTGTCGGTTTGCATGTAAGCAGGTATTTAAATGATCGATTGAGCGAATAACAAGTATGTATAAAATATGAATTTCATTATGATGAAAGTCTCGAATTACGAAACTGAAAGTGGAATATGAACATGATACAAATTCAAGTTTCCAAAAATAAAAATAGGATTACACTTTCTAAATAAGGAAAGTACTAAATGCGAAGCGTTGTAGTGGAGGCTTGTATTTATAAGTGGGGATTAGGGTTTGGGAGTTAATGAAGGTGGAAGGTGATTAGAGGAGAAATGAGGTGGAGAAGGGTGAAATATGATTGGTTTAAAAAAAGGTGGAAGGTGATTGGAGGAGAAAGGAGGTGGAAAAGCTTTTGGTTTTGCTCACTTTTAGTCCCTAACCTTCTACTAGTTTATCACTTTATGCAAAAACTTCACTATATAATATGTTTTCAAGTATGGAAAGCTTAAGTATGTAACGTGAATGCGTGAATAGCGTTTTGAATGTATAACAAATATTAAATTGCAAGTAAACACGTAATTTATGATTGATTGTATGTATAACACGTGTGTATAAAGTATGGAATTTCATTATGATCAAAGCCTTAGATTTCAAAGTTGGAAATGGATATGAATACAAGTTTCCAAAAATAGAAATACGATTACATCATTCTAATTAAGGAAGGTACAAAAATGCAGAGCGTTACAATGAGCTTCAAAGTCTCTGTCACGCCACACGACGAGATTTTTTAACTCTTTTCGTTTTTTATTATTATCGGCACGTGTTCGGGGTTTTCATTATGGATTGTTGTGAGATCTTTTTTAGGGTTGTTACATCCTCCCCACCTTGTTTTAAATCTCGTCCTCGAGATTTACTGGAATAAGTAAGGATATTTTCGTTTCTCTCTGACTCTAATTCCCATGTATACTTTGGTCCTCGTTTCGAATCCCACTTTACTTTGACCAGAACTAATCTCTTATGTTTAAGGTTCTTGATCTTTCTATCTTCAATCTGTATGGGCTTATCAACGAACTTTAATCTTTCATTTACCTCTGTATCTTGAAGAGGTACAATTAAAGACTCATCACTTAAGCATTTCCTTAGATTGCATACATGAAATACATCATGTATACCAGCCATATCCTCTGTTAATTGTAGCTGATAAGCTACTGGTCCAACTCGCTTGATATTCTTAAATGCTCCAACAAATCTTGGACTTAACTTTCCTTTCTTACCGAATCGGACTACTCCTTTCCATGGAGAAAATACTTTATCTCCGACTCGAAACTCCAATGGTTTACATCGATTATCTGCATAGCTCTTTTGATGATCTCGTGTTGTCTTTAATCTTTCTCTGACTTAAATTATCTTGTTTGTTGTTTCTTGTACAATCTCAGGACCTGATAATTGCTTTTCTCCTATCTCTGCCACGCATACTGGAGTTTAGCATTTTCATCCATAAAGTGCTTCAAATGAGGCAACATTAATGCTTGTATGATAACTATTATTACAGGAGAATTCCATTATTGGCAAATGATCGTCCCAACTTCCACCACAGTCTATTACACATGCCCTTAGCATGTCTTCTAATGTTTGGATTGTCCTTTCACTCTGTCCATTAGTTTGAGGGTGATAAGTCGTACTTAAATTTAGTCGTGTTCCCATAGCTTTTTGGAAACTTTCCCAAAGATCAGAAGTGAAACGACTATCTCTATTAGATACAATAGATAACGGGACTCCATGTAACAAAACTATTTTGTCTACATACAACTTAGCTAATCTTTCCATACTAAAGGTTTCCTTCATTGGTAGAAAATGAACTGACTTAGTTAGACGATCCATAATCACCCAGATTGTGTCGTTATCTTTTCTTGTTTTGGGTAATTTGGTAACAAAATCCATTGTTATCAATTCCCATTTCCATATCGGCATTTCTAATTGTTGAAGTAAATCAGAGGGTTTCTGATGTTCGGCTTTAACTTGCGAACAAGTTAAACACTTAGAAACGTAACCAACTATATCCTTTTTCATTCCTACCCACCAAAACATTTTCCTCAAAAATTGATATTGTTAGATATTGTAACACCTCGTAAAATCACGACCAATATAATGAAGACACATGTTATGGACTTTAAACGTGTAACGAATTGAATATGAGGGACTAAAGTTGACAAACGAAGAAAGTATATGTATATAAAGATTCAAAGTGTCAACATTTGATAATTTTTCCTTTTAACAACCCTACACGATGTTTATACCCTTAAACGAATGAATCATGAAGCGTATGAAACCGTTTGTGGAAGAAAGTGAAAGTTTACAAGACGCGAGGGTTAAAAGTGTCAACATGTTTAAGTTATACCTCTGAGTGACCTTTTAGCGAACCCGGAGCCTTGTAACAATTAATTATACTCCCAAGAATAAGTGATAAAAATTTCACAAGGTTTCGTTATCGTATGAGGAAGATACGTTAACTTTCGTAATTAAGGGGTTAAAAGCGTCAACGAGGCAAAACTTGTGTTTTCGGTTATCGTCTAACGAAACCGGGCCTAACGATGTTTGGTTATATCTCATGGATCACAGAAACATAAATTTCAAGGGTTAAAAGTGCTTAAAATAGAAGAAATTACGCTTTAGAAGGTCCAGGGGGTGAAAATGTCATTTTTGAAACTTGTTTGGCTGGTCCCCTACCTCCTGGCGCTGCGCCACCACCTGAGGCACTCCTCCGTCGCACGACGCGATGGACTGCCAGCTCAGAAAAATGTTGTCTAACGTGGCAGCTTGCATGTTTGCTAAATTCCGCGAGTTTGCCACCCTCTAGCTGCTTGAAACACGTCCCTTGACATTTGTTTTCATCCCTAGAGTTGCCATAACACCTGTAGCAATCTCCATGATCCATTCATGGCTATAAATAGATCCATTGTTGCAACTTGTGAACTTACATTTGCACATCTTCCATGTTCTAACTCTCTGGAGCATTCTTGGCATTTAAGAAGCCTTTCCTCTGTTCTAATCTCGTGCTAAGGACCATTGTAAGTCATCTTAGCTTCTGTAATTCAGTTTTAATTAGTTTAATGGCCCAAAGTCAAACCGTCGTAATTAAGGTTTGACTTAGTAATTAATCACTAATGGTCCAGTCAATTCTCGAATTGAAAGTACCTATGAGTTGGTAATTATGTGGGTAATAAACCCTTAAAAGGGCACCCTCTGATTCCCACTCTAACTAGGCCAATTGTCGGGTCAAACTTGATTATAAAAAGTCAACAGAAAACTACTTTTCGCATAAACACATAATTAACAATGTAGAAGCTATGGAACCTGTTTTATCACTCATATAACTTGGTAATTAATGTAAGAACATGTCTAAACATGTTCAACCCGACAATTTTCAGTTTAAGCTCGGTTCAGAACCGAAAGTCGCAAAAGTAGACTTTTGCTTTGACTTTCAATTCTGACCTAGTGTAGCATATTTTAGAAATGCCTTAGAGCTCTATTAGGACCAGGTTATAGGTTAATGTAACCCTCTGAGGTTATCCAACTTGGTTCATTAATTATCCGATTCATATGCATGTTTCCGTTATATGCCTAAATGTTGACCAATATGCCCTTTTGACCTTAAAACAAGAATTTTGAAAATGTGAGAGGACAATAATCTTTATTACTGATTTATAAACATGTCCCTAAGTTTTCACATCAGTTTGAGGTCTAGATTAAGAGTTATGCTCAATAACGTAGTTAGAAAGCTTTTTATTAATTAAACGGCGTAATTATCATAAAGCCTATCTAAACCCAATTTTTGATACCAAAATTTTTACCTACTGATGTAAAATAATATTTTGGGATTTTTGAAGATTTTTATTTATTTTTAGGCTGAGCATAACATAGGGTTACAGCTTTGATTCGGTAATTGTTGGTTTTGCCCTTTTGGCCTATAAAATGAGTTTTACATAATATTTGGATACCAAACCTTTTGCTACTGATTTTATATGATAAATAAAATATTTTGAGTCTTCTGGAATGATAAAAATATCAACTTTTCTTTAAAAACCCGGAAATCGCTTAAAACCGTCTTTTTACGCGTTTAAAACGCATAGTATGTATTAAAACCATTTTTCTCATATAAGACTTAATACCTACTGACGTTTTAAGCAAATTTTTATATTTTAACAGTAAGCAAAAGTTTTAAACTCAGATTTCAAATTTTTGACCTTTAAAGCTTATGTGAAGTAGAGTTGGCCGATGTTACCTTAGAAACTGCCTTAACTGTGCTAGATGGATGTTTTATATCCATTAGGAACCACTCCTTTCCGTTATCCTTACTTCCTTTGAAATTAGCTGGTTTCGACATAGTAATAGGCATGGATTGGTTATCTCATAACCAAGCCCATATTGTTTGTGACAAGAAACAAGTGGTGATCAAGACTCCGTATGGTGAGCCACTTACCATACAAGGAGATACTCAGTATGGGTTGCCTAAGCAAGTGTCTGTGCTTAAGGCATCAAGGTGTATGAAGAAAGGTTGTGTCATTTATATGGCACAAGTGACTATTGATGAGCCAAAACCCAAGATTGAAGACATCCCTATCATTTCTGAATACCCTGAGGTATTTCCTGGAGAGCTACCTGGTTTACCTCCAGATAGGCATGTAGAGTTTAGAATTGACATTATACCTAGAGCAGCACCTGTTGCAAGAGCACCTTACCGGTTAGCCCCAACTGAGATGAAGGAGTTGAGAACTCAGTTGGACGATTTGTTGGCAAAAGGATTTATTAGACCTAGCTCATCTCCCTGGGGAGCACCAATTCTGTTTGTAAAGAAGAAAGATGGATCGATGCATCTATGCATCGATTATCGAGAACTTAACAAGGTCACTATCAAGAACAGATATCCATTGCCCAGGATCGACGATCTGTTCGATCAATTGCAAGGGGCAAGTTACTTCTCCAAGATCGATTTAAGGTCGGGTTACCATCAACTGAAGGTTAGAGATGATGATGTGCACAAGACTGCATTTAGAACTCGCTATGGTCACTATGAGTTCCTAGTGATGCCGTTCGGGCTCACTAATGCACCAGCAGCATTCATGGACCTCATGAATCGCGTTTGCAAACCCTACTTGGACAAGTTTGTCATTATCTTCATTGATGACATTCTTATTTATTCAAAGAATCAAGCTGAACATGAGAAGCATCTCCGTTGTATTCTTAAACTTCTTCAACAAGAAAAGCTTTATGCCAAGTTTTCAAAGTGTGAATTTTGGCTTCGTGAAGTCCAATTCCTTGGACATATGGTTAGCGAGCATGGTATCCAGGTGGATCCTGCTAAGATTGAAGCTATCATGAATTAGCAAGAGCCGACGACGCCCACAGAGATTCACAGCTTCTTAGGCCTGGCAGGATATTACAGGCGTTTTATTGAGAATTTCTCAAGGATTGCAGCACCCCTAACTTCGTTGACTAGGAAGAATATTAAGTTTGATTGGGGTCCTAAGCAGCAAGAATCTTTCAATATTCTTAAACAGAAGTTAAGCAATGCTCCTGTGTTGACATTGCCTGAAGGGATTGAAGAATTTGTGGTTTACTGCGACGCATCACACACTGGCATGGGATGTGTACTGATGCAGAAAGGTAAAGTTATTGCATATGCTTCCCGACAATTAAAAGTGCACGAGAAGAATTACACCACCCATGATTTGGAGTTGGGTGCAGTTGTGTTTGCACTAAAACTTTGTAGACATTATTTATATGGCACCAAGTGTGTGACCTATTCTGATCATAAAAGCCTTCAACACTTGTTCAACCAAAAGGATCTGAACATGAGGCAACGACGATGGATGGAGACTTTGAATGACTATGATTGTGAAATCCGATACCATCCAGGCAAGGCAAATGTGGTCGCCGATGCCTTAAGTAGGAAGGAAAGGGTTAAGCCCATTAGAATCAATGCCAAGAGCATTGAATTAAAGAACAGCTTGAATGAAAGATTGTTAGCCACCCAGAAGGAAGCTGTATTAGAAGCCAACTACCCGAATGAAAAGTTGGGAGTAACTACTGAGCAGTTATCATATGGCAAGGATGGAATCCTAAGATTGAATGGACGAATATGGGTTCCGATCTATGGAGGACTTCGGGATGTTATCCTCCAAGAAGCCCACAGTTCTAAGTATTTTGTTCATCCTGGAAGTGATAAAATGTACCAGGATTTGAAGGCAAATTATTGGTGGATAGGCTTGAAGAAGTCTATAGCTACTTATGTAGCCAAATGTTTGACGTGCGCGCAAGTTAAAGCTGAACACCAGAAACCGTCAGGTTTGCTACAACAACCTGAACTTCCCACCTGGAAGTGGGAAATGGTGACTATGGATTTTATCACCAAGTTGCCAAAGACGAAGAGAGGAAATGATACTATTTGGGTTATAGTGGATAGACTGACTAAGTCAGCCCACTTCTTACCTATAAAGAAAACACACAGCTCAGATAAGTTAGCTCAGCTGTACGTGGATGAGATTGTATCTCTCCACGGAGTGCCAGTGTCTATCATCTCTGATAGGGATACGAGGTATACATCGCATTTTTGGAAAAGCTTTCAGCAATCCCTAGGCACTCGATTAAATTTCAGCACTGCATATCATCCTCAGACGGATGGTCAAAGTGAACGTACTATACAGACACTCGAGGATATGCTACGAGCTTGTGTTATTGACTTAGGAGGAAGTTGGGATGATCATCTTCCATTAATAGAATTCTCATACAACAATAGCTATCATTAGAGCATCCAAGCTGCACCTTTTGAAGCTCTGTATGGAAGAAAGTGCAGAACGCCCATTTGTTGGGCAGAAGTTGGAGATGTCCAACTGACAGGACCTGATATAGTCCTGGAGACGACATATAAGATTGTATAGATACGAGATCGTCTCAAAGCTGCCAGGGATAGGCAGAAAAGTTAAGCAGATAAAAGGCGTAAACCCCTAAAGTTCGAGGTTGGTGACAAAGTGTTACTGAAAGTATCACCCTGGAAAGGGGTAATGCGATTTGGCAAGAAATGCAAGTTAAGCCCAAGATATATAGGACCATTCGAGATCATAGAATGTGTCAGAACAGTGGCTTATAAGTTAAATTTGCCTGAAGAGCTCAGTGGTATTCATAATGTATTCCACATCTGCAATCTGAAGAAATGTCTAGCTGATGAATCACTAGTCATACCACATATGGATGTGCACATAGATGAGAGCCTGAAATTTGTTGAGAAACCTTTGTCGATTGAGGATCGACAGGTTGAGAAGCTTCGAAGGAAGCATGTACCGATTGTAAAGGTTAAATGGGATGCCCGCAGAGGTCCCGAGTATACGTGGGAGGTAGAGTCCACAATGAAAGAGAAGTACCCTCATTTATTTCAGTAAATCTCGAGGTCGAGATTTCTTTTAAGGGGGTGAGGATGTAACACCTCGTAAAATCATGTCCAATATAGTATCGACACGTGTCATGGACTTTAAACGTGTAACGAATTGATTATGAAGGACACGTGTCAACATTTGATAACTATGCCTTTTAACAACCCTACACGATGTTTATACCCTAAAACGAATGTATCATTGTTAGTGCATTTATGTCTATCGCCTTCGTCAATCCGAGCCGTAACGAGAAACAGAAGAAAACAAGTCGTTATATTGTAATATCTAGACAAAAGGCAAGGTGGCATTTCTGTAATTAATGAGAAGTCTTATTAATTCCCCTTGGCCTATAAATAGATCCTTTAGTGTTAGAATTATGACTTTTGCTCATTTTGACATTTGGAGAGCTCTAGATCTAGAGAGAGATTCTAGAGAGAGAAAGTGATTCAGGTGCTGTACAATTTCATACGTTTCTAATAGAGTCACGTTTATATTACGTCTTGTATGTTAGGTCACGTTCGTGTACGGTTTCCGCACGTCCTATTTCGTTTCAAAAGTTCACCTATTTCGTGCGAAATACTCTATTTCGCATCAATATTTCGTGTGAAAGTGCATATTTCGTGTGAAAGTGTGTATTTCGTGTGAATATTTCGTTTGAAACTACCTATTTCGTGTGAAGTGCTTATTTCGTTTGAAGATTTCATGTGAAAATCGTTATTTCGTTTAAGAGTTCTATTTCGTGTGAAATTGTCATACCGTTTGAAAATGTCTGTTAATATGTTTCAGTAGTTCATGTGATATTTCTGTCCACATAGTGTCTCGGCTCAATCAATATTAAAGTCAAATTAAGTGGTGCATTTATTAAAAACAGTTCTCGGCCCAATAAGATTGAATTGAAATTTGAAATTGTCGGAAATAAATTCAAGGTTTGCATGTGTATCTGATTAATAATTGAGAGGTCCAATAGGTTTTAATTGTTGGCAGCTCACCTTATCTCATCAGCCTTTGCATGTGATAATTGTTGATCAACTTTTCAAAACTGTCAGCCCATTTGAATCCTTATTAGCGGCCCAATGAGAATTTGGTAATCATAAAAATCGTCGGCCATTTCCAATAAAGAATCAAGTTGATTTGTTCTATATCTCTCGGCCCAAGATCCATAATTGCTAGAGGTCCAATCACATTCTAGTGCAACATTTTTTGTCGGCCAATAATCAATTTTAAAATCTGACATTGTTACATGTGAAGTGCATTAAATCTGTTGATTCATGATAATGGTTTACATGTGATATGTCAGGAAACATGAATAGATAAAGTGTAGAGGTCATATTGAATTGATTGTCAACAACATAAATAGTTTGCATGTGTTAAAAGTGATCTTTGTGTCGATCATGTGTTAATTGAATGAATCAGGATTGCATGTGACATTATATTTCATTAAAAAGTTTGACCCCGTTGACTCACCCGATAGGGTCACAATCCGAGTTAAAGGATTTTGTTTGTTCAAGTTTAAAGTGCAACAAATCGAGTGGCAATCCGAACGGATTACCACCCGATCCTAATCATTTCATTTGTTGTTGTGATTCAGGTCATAGCATCGGATACCCGCCCGAGCGGATTCCCACCCGATCTAAGACACATTGTCGCCCGAACGGATCCCCACCCAATCCATTGTCACATATTCATTCTGTTGACTTTTGTTGACTTACTCGATCGATACTTATCCTATTCAGCAGTTTGATAATTTTTAAATCTAATCACTGTTGTTTGTTCGTTTCAAGGTGATTCAAGGAGATAGCATCATGGCTAAAATCAAAGAGAAAACCAGAAAATAAATTTTGAGTGAAAAACATACAGAGAAAGAAACATTGCTGGAAAAAAGAATAAATGAAATGCAAGAAGAGTATGAAAGTGTTGTAATCAATAAAAGATGGGACAAAAAGCGAGAGTGCTATGTCAACAGAAATGGAGAACCCGTTGTTCCCAAGAAGGACATAAGTTTTGATGATGTTCTTCTCATAATTCCTCGATCTGTCGAATATTATACAAATGTATCAAAAGATAAAACATATACGAAAAGGCATGAAAAAGACATAAGACATGTCATGACATCGAGTTTGAGGAAAAGGGATGAAGAGAGAATGAAGAATAATGTTGAGAAACTGGTTGATGAGTTGAAGAAGGTCGCTGAAGATGTGAAAGTTGAAGCTGTGAAAGTAGAGGATGTGAAAGTGAAAGAAAAAGAAGAAAAAGTTGTGGTGAAGGAAGAAGCTGTGAAAGAAGCTGTTACTGGAAAACAACAGGTTGTTGAAGAAGAGATAGAGAAGAAAGAAGATATTGAAAGTGATCAAAAGCTGGTTGGTGATCAGGTGAACACATCAGAAAAGGAGAAAATGACAGAAGAAGGTGGGATAATTGATAAAATTCAAACTGAATCTTCTGACTTACTCAACAAAAATGAATTGATAAATAATGATACTAAAATCGATAAACAATCTGATAATAAAGTTGTTGAATAGTGCAAGAAATGTATGGAAACGTGCAGTGCTTGTACTGAAAAAGACAAAAAGTTCAGAACAAGAGATCTTGAATTCACTAAAATCGAATATGTTTTCAAAGAAAAATGCAAAGAAATGTTAGAAAACGAAAAAGTTTTAAAAGATAATGATGAAAAACTTTCAGAAAAATGTAAAAAATTAGAAAAAGAAAATGAAGTTTTGAAAGAAAATGTTTTGAAAAAGACAGAAGAATGTGATCAAAAGAGATTGTTTGTCAAGAAATGAAAAAGAAATATGATTCAATAAAATTGGCTTATCATATTACAAAAGAGTCATATGAAAATGTGAAAAGTCAAATGAAACTTGTTCAATCCAGATTGAATTACTGTTCTGAAACAACTAATACACTTAAGAGACAGTATGAAATAAAGTAACAAGTTGTAAATTCTTACATTGAGGATGTTGCTAAGCTTAAGCGTCAGATTGCTGATTTAGAACAGGATAATAACAAGTTAAAAAGTTATCACGCGTCATCATATGTGCTTGAACGTATTTTTAATATAAAACCGGGAGATGGTGATTCTGAGAAAAACAAAAAGGGCATTGGTTCAGAATTTCATCAAGTTCCACCACCGGAAAAGTTTGCATTTTATGATGATGAAAAGGTCGAAAAAGCTTTCAACATGGTAGATCAATTGCCAGATAACATTGACGTAACCTATTCCAAATCTGATGATTCTAGTGATTCAGAGGTGGTAGGTAAGGTCGTTGAAAGTGTGTTGAAAGAAGAGTCGGTTGAAACAGGTAAATCTGAATCACAGGATGAAAATGAAGGTAATTTCATGATGGATATCTGAAAAACTCAAAATCTGAGAAAAATTTGGATGATGATTCAAAAGGATTGGTTTATACCATGATTGGATCGGACAAATTATTCTTAGATATTGTATTCCCGATTCAGAATGTGATTTCATACAAAATTGACAAAGTTTTCAAAATGGTTGAGATTGAAAAGTCTGAAATTTCAAAATTAGCTGGAAAGTGTCAGAAATTTTTTTATAACAAACCTGGTTACAAGAAGAAAAACATGAAGGCTGGGTTGGGTTATAAGAAGAAACAAAATCGAAATAAAAATGAAATGCCAAATTATCAGACAAAGATGAATTTTGTTCACGGAACAAGTTCGGAAGAAGAGAAAGAAATCCAATTTAGACGACAGTCTAATGAAGAATTCAATGCTCAAAAGAAAAAGCAACAACAACAGGTCAAAGATGTGTCCAAGAGAATATGTTTTAAATGTGATCAAATGGGACATCTTGCACGCAAGTGTCCAAATATGAAACCTGTTGATGTTGAGAAAAACAAGTCTGATAATGTGGAAAAACAGAAATCTGAGGATATGAAACAAATGTCAACCAGATTTGATTCAAAACAAACTTGGGGGTACAACACAAACAAGTTTGCTTCGAATCAATCTTGGAAATCGAATCAAACTTGGAAATCAAACCCGAATAGGTTCGATTCAAGACAGACCTGGAATTCTCACACACCCAGATTCAGAACAACGCAAAGTTGGCAAACATCCACTGATATGACAAAACCCAAACAGTTTTGGAAACCAACTGTTGTTCAAAATCAAAATGTTCAAAAAAGTCACATTTTTACAAACGAGGTACTCCTAAAGGTCAAACATGGAGTGCTAAGAAACAAGTAACTTCGGTAAATAATGAAAAAGTTGAAGTCAAAGTTGAAAAAGTCTTTATTCAAAATGACAAAGATTTTCCGAAATTAAGTGATGCATATTGTGTTGAAATGCCTAAGGTCAAACAGACCCGGGCTACATTGTTCAAGTGACTGAATAGTTGAATGTGCAGGTGCTCAAGAAAACTGAAGATTGTGAAAATGGAAATAGGAGCTGCCTGGCACAAGAAGAGGAGGCTGCTGAACCCTGGTTTGGTTGAAACAGGGAGTTTGTTTGATTTCTGTACATAAATAAACAATATTTCAAAAACCCTAAAAATTTAAAAATTTAAAAACCAAAAATATGTTTTTATTTTGTCAAAATTTTGAAAAATCAAAAATATGTTTGTTTTTAAATTTGTCAAATATTCAAAAATTCAAAAAGATGTTGATTGAATATGCCGAAACCCTCACATCGGAACAAACATGATTAATTTCACAAGATTGAAAAACGGTTTTCAAACTGTAAAAAATCAATGTGTTGTAAATCATGGGGGTACGTTATATTTTCTGCAAATCAGTGCATGAGAAGCATAAAATGGATGGCGAGACAAAGCTATCAGTGTCGGTTTGTCAATTTTTTTTTTAAATGATTTTGCATTTTAGGGGGAGTAATATTGTCAGAAAATCCAAAAACATTAGAAAATTTGAAAAAGTCAAAAACATGATAAAATTCAAAAAATGAGTTTTTGTGTAAAAAGAGGAAATGATAGTACATCAGTAGACAATTACAGTACGCTAAAGAAATGGAAAGTTAAAAAGCAATAAACAATCTCACTAAAGATGTGACCATAGGCTCAGCTAGACTAGTAGATTTGCGATAACGATACAAACTTAAATGAAAAAGCCTAGTTCTAGTGGGAAACGCGGTTGAAAGCATAGTACTTAGTTTTATCCTTCGTGACTGTGTACCTACTCAGTAATTGCTGAATGCTGAAAGAGCAAAAAAACCGGTCAGTTTGTGAACTTTCACAACTTGCTGAAAAAGTCACTGTGATTGTGTATTTCATTTTGCAAAGATTTAAACTTGTTTTATTTCTTTATTTTGTATAAGCATTGGACATCCTCTGCGTATACGTGAGTATCGAACTGGATGTTATTGCCAAACGTTCTGCTTTATTTTCTTTGGTGTTTCATTTAAGCTTTGGATCACCTCTGCGTATACGGGAGTATCGAACTGGTGGTTAAAGCGTAAACAATTTCAACTTTTTTTATTTCTTATTTTGTTTAAACATTGGACTTTCTCTACGTATCGAAAGATCGACCTGATTGTTAATGTTTAAACATTCTGCGTTGTTTTTACACATATCACAGTTGATGAAAGTTTAAAAGCATTACTTGAGTTAGTGTATTGCATGATGAGGGGATATGCTGAGATCGTGGGGTCCATAAGAATTTAGTACAAATTAATATACCTTAACGTATCGGTAAGCATTTCGAAATTTTTTTAGATTGCGTTTAAGTGGATAACAATATTGTCAATCAATGTGAATTGTTTAGAACTTAAAGTGTTTAAAGCTCAACGGTGCTAGTGATTTGTCATAAACTGATATGATCCTCTAACACGAACTCAAACAAAAATATTGTCTGTAAATATGTTTGTAAATATTTCTTTACTGCTTTATGTTTCAGAAAAATACAAAAAGATTTTGATTTTACTTTATTTTCGACAACCGATGTCTGAGAACTGAGTTCCAAAATCTAAGTATGCTGGTCGTGTTTTTGAAAATAAAAAAAAAGTTAATTAATTTGAAACTTGTAGTTTTAAAATCAAAAATCAAAAACAGTTTGTGATATCTCCAAGGTCATTAAGTTGGACTTGGATGATTAACTATGAGGGATTTGGATGCTCATATTGTTAAAATCTGTAAAAGAGCCAGTTTCAGATCCTGTTTGCTAAAACTGCCAAATCAATGAAGTTTGTTGATAGGGGGAGTGAATCAAGTATTTCTGGATATATTCATATTATTATATCTTAAAGCCAGAATCTTGATTTAGAAAGTTTAATATAGCCAGGTCACTATTTCTGGACAATTGAGTGTTTAAAATGCTTGTACTTATAAATGTTTGAGAAATTGCAGATGTTGTACCAGACTACGATCCCGATAGCCGAGTCTAAGGGGGAGTCTGAAGACGAGCTCAACGCAAGAGGAAGCGTGGATTCAAGGAGCCATGAAACTATTCTGAAGGAGCTTGTATACGAAAAGCAAGGTGTCAATCCCAAAAGCACGGAAGCTTGACGAAAGGGGGAGCCTGATGAAGAAAAGAGTCTACAGAAAGGGGAAGCTGAAGCTAAAGACAGATCCACGGGGATTCTGTTCTAGCAAAAAGGAGTCTACGTTGATGAAAACGTGTTAAAGCTTCAAGAATACTCAAAGAGAGAAAGAAAGACAAGACGCTACGAGATTGACTGCGGTAATATCCAAGGGGGAGTCAGTTAGTGCATTTATGTCTATCGCCTTCGTCAATCCGAGCCGTAACGAGAAACAGAAGAAAACAAGTCGTTATATTGTAATATCTAGACAAAAGGCAAGGTGGCATTTCTGTAATTAATGAGAAGTCTCATTAATTCCCCTTGGCCTATAAATAGATCCTTTAGTGTTAGAATTAGAACTTTTGCTCATTTTGACATTTAGAGAGCTCGAGATCTAGAGAGAGATTCTAGAGAGAGAAAGTGATTCAAGGTGCTTGTACTTGTCATATTTCTAATAGAGTCACGTTTATATTACGTCTTGTGTGTTAGCTCATGTTCGTATACGGTTTCCGCACGTTTCGCAATCGTTTCGGAGTTAAAACCGGTCCTACAATCATGAAGCGTGTGAAACCGTTTGTGGAAGAAAGTGAAAGTTTACAAGACGCGAGGGTTAAATGTGTCAACATGTTTAAGTTATACCTCTGAGTGACCTTTTAGCGAACCCATAGCCTTGTAACGATAAATTATACTCCCAAGAATAAGTGGTAAAAATTTCACAAGGTTTCGATATCGTATGAGAAAGATACGCTAACTTTCGTAATTAAGGGGTTAAAAGCGTCAACGAGGCAAAACTTGTGTTTTCGGTTATCGTTTAACGAAACCGGACCTAATGATGTTTGGTTATATCTCATGGATCATAGAAATATAAATTTTATGGGTTAAAAGTGCTTAAAATGGAAGAAATTACGCTTTAGAAGGTCCAGGGGGTGAAAGTGTCATTTTTAAAACTTGTTTGCTGGTCCCCCTACCTGCTGGCGCTGCGCCAACACCTGAGGCACATCTCCGTCGCGCGGCGTGACAGACTACCAGCTCAGAAAAGTGTGTTTTAACGTGGCAGCTTGCATGTTTGCTATATTCCGCGAGTTTGCCACCCTCTAGCTCCTTGAAACACCTCCCTAGACACTTGTTTTCATCTCTAGAGATGCCATAACACCTGGATCAATCTCCATGACCCTTCCTTGGCTATAAATAGATCCATTGTTGTAACTTGTGAACTCACATTTGAGCACTTCACATGAAAAGCTTCCAAACACTTGTTCTGGAGATTCCTGGAGCTCAATACCACTTCCTAAGGATCCTTAGTCGTGCATAGGACTTCAGTAAGTGTCCTTAACCTTTCTTAATTCAGTTTTAATTAGTTTAATGGCCCAAAGTCAAACCGTCGTAATTAAGGTTTGACTTAGTGATTAATCACTAATGGTCCAGTCAATTCTCGAATTAAAAGTAGCTTTGAGTTGGTAATTATGTGGGTAATAAACCCTTAAAAGGGCACCCTCTGATTCCCACTCTAACTAGGTCAATTGTCGGGTCAAACTTGATTATAAAAAGTCAACATAAAGCTAATTTTCGCATAAACACATAATTAACAATGTAGAAGCTATGAAACCTGTTTTATCACTCATATAACTTGGTAATCAATGTAAGAACATGTCTAAACATGTTCAACCCGACAATTTTCAGTTTAAGCTCGGTTCGGAACCGAAAGTCGCATAAGTGGACTTTTGCTTTGAATTTCAGTTCTGACCCATTAGAGCATAGTTTAGAAATGCCTTAGAGCTTTATTAGGACCAGGTTACATCTTAGTATAACCGTCTGTGATTATACAACTTGGTTCATTAGTTATTCGATTCATATGCATGTTTCCGTTATATGCCTAAATGTTGACCAATATGCCCTTTTGACCTTAAAACAAGAATTTTGAAAATGTGAGAGGACAATAATCTTTATTACTGATTTATAAACATGTCCCTAAATTTTCACATCAGTTTGAGGTCTAGATTAAGAGTTATGCTCAATAGCGTAATTAGAAAACTTTTTATTAATTAAACGGCGTAATTAGCATAAAGCCTATCTAAACCCATTTTTTGATACCAAACAGTTTACCTACTGATGTAAAATAATATTTTGGGATTTTTGAAGATTTTTATTTATTTTTAGGCTGAGCATAACATAGGGTTATAGCTTTAATTCGGTAATTGTCGGTTTTGCCCTTTTGGCCTATAAAATGAGTTTTACATAATATTTTAATACCAAACCTTTTGCTACTGATTTTATATAATAAATAAAATATTTTGAGTCTTCTGGAATGATAAAAATATAAGCTTTTCTTTAAAAACCCGAAAATCGCTTAAAACCGTTTTTTTAGGCGTTTAAAACGCATAGTATGTATTAAAACCATTTTTTCTCATATAAGACTTAATACCTACTGATGTTTTAAGCAAATTTTTTTATTTTAACAGTAAGCAGAAGTTTTAAACTCAGATTTCAAATTTTGACCTTTAAAGCTTATGTGAAATTACCAAAATGCCCATACGGTGCATAGTTTGGTTATAAAAGGTAAATTTCACATATATGCCATACCCTACTGTTATGACTTATAAAAATAAGTATTTTTACTGATTATAACAGACCTGAAACTCAGATTAGTATTTAAACTCTTTTATAACCTTTAAAATGACCAAAATACCCCTACGGGGCATAATTTGAGTTTATATACATTTTGGGCATAATGGAAGGTATCTTACTGATATCACTACATATTTAAGGCATATTAACTTAGGAAACCTGTTTATGACTCATTTGGTTACCCGTTACGCATTATTCGCGTTCGGTGCGGTTTATGTAACTAGTTTGCATAAATTAGCCGAAACGGGTCAAACCCTATCGTTTTCATCTCAAAATCCAGAATGTGTTTAGTTTACCCATATTATACAAGTATACAAACTTTTCGGGTCTAAACCACACTCTAATCCGGTCATCGCTTAATCGTGCGTTTTGAACCGTATATCTTTCTTTAAAACTAACCAGTCTAAGTTTAGGCTTAATTAAGACCCGTTAGGAATCTAATAGGTTATTAAAACCTTCGTTCCAGATTAGGAGCCCAGTAAAAGCTATATGCACTTGCTAATTGAATGCGGTTGAGATAAATTTGAATAATTGCTCAGGTAAATACTTTTAACTTATTTTCCCTTATACGGGCTTGGGGTACGGTATATAAAATACCGCTTGGTCGGGCATTGAATTGTTAATCATATGAAGGTTAGTTTATTGAGATGACCCGTTTAATCTGTTTTGTTTGCTTAAAGCCTTTGGGGGGTTAATGACCATGTCCCGGATATCCTTGGCATCATTCATTGAAATGGCCACGACCTAAGCACGGGGTGTAGGCATACACCTGACGGTGCATATATATATATATATATATATATATATATAAAGGTATAACCGACGGAATTGAGAATAACTCGCCGCGGGATTATATCATGTGGTGTGTCTATTAATCTTTAACCCGGTATTCAATCCGGGCTACTGAACGTATAACGAACATGTAATTCTTTTACAAGTTTATATATAAATAATTATCCCAAGTTATAAAAGATATTTTGTGCCATGTGCATTCAAATCAATTTTTCTTAAACATTTTCAAAATGAGTCGGTTAATTGTATTTACCAGTGTAAACTGACGTATTTTCCCAAAAAGGTTAAGTGCAGGTACTAAACGGAATAGGCTGGCTACTCCTAGCTTAAATAAAGAGTCTTGCAAGCTTAGAAGTTAAATCTGTTGAACAATAAACTTTTGAACTTTTGATCCGCCTGTGGATCCCTTGCAACCGTTATTGTAATACACTTGATATTACTTTTAATTCGGTTTGTAATGAATATATCTTTCGACTTCTGCTGTGTATATAAACTGCGATAAATTATCTATGATGATATCAACTACGTCACGATACTCCCCACCGGGCCCACCGGTAATACGTGGAAATATTAGGGTGTGACAGGTTGGTATCAGAGCCAACGTTGAGTGAATTAAACACTAGCCTTTTGTGTTTAATCTCAATGACACAGTTTGCACATTTCTCGACTTCCGAGTCTAGACAAAGAACTTAGGACTAATCCAAATTTGTTTTTATTTCTAACTTTGTCCTTTATATTTCTTTGTTGTTCTTTTGTTTGTTTTGACAGGACCTACAACTATGCCGCCAAGATTCCGAGGTAGAGGTAGAGGCAAGGGGCCATTCGTCGCCCCCAACGATCAAGAGGCCGGGCCTTCACACCGGCGAACTCTATCAGACTCATTAAGCAAAAGTCCTCAGGAAAACTGGAGGACCCATGTAGAACCCGCGAGGTGTTCAGTCTCGCTGAGCTCCTCACCTTCTTACCAAAATTCTTACGGGCCTCAATCGGAAAATGAGCCCCACAACTCACACCATTCTTTTATACCCCTCCAAAGCCACAACTCACCCTTTAACGACCCAACACCCTACTTCCAAAGCCGGTTCAACCCGGCAAACCTAGTTGAAGAGCCAATGGGTTATAACCCGTTGGGACCGGAGGACCATTTCTCCATGGACATGGAGGAGGATCCAAAACCTGCCCAACCACCAACCGAACACCTACTCACTCCATCGAGATTTCGGATGGGTCACCCTTTCTTGGATCACCTTATAGTGGTCCCGACAGCTACGAGGCGAGGTTTAACCAATACGACTGGGTGTTTACTCCCAGTTACCACTCATCACCGCAGCAGCAGCAGCAGCAGCAACAACAACAACAGGATCCCTAGGAGGATTCGCGCTTTGTGGCGGTTACTCCGCCACCACCACCACCACTGCAGCAACAGCCTCCGGAGCCACCGAGGCGTAGAAGATCAACCGCATGGATGTCCGTGCGAGGGGGAGTCCGTATCAGCACCCCTCAACATTCTAGTGGCAGTCATTACCCGCCACTATATGAAGACCCACAAATGGGTGGGCCTTCTAACCCCGTTTCTAAGGTGCAGTCTGCGCCGGTCGCACCGCCACCAGTGGGTTATAACAACCCAATCCCTGCATATACCATTGCAGCGGCATACAACCCTTTCGAGCAGCCAGCCCATACTAACTACAACTACGCCAAAGTTGACCCATACCTTACGGCAGCAAACTAAAATGCTCTCCAACTCGAGGGGCCCTTTGGAGTCCCATATCAAGCTGGATATCCACCCTATGGGTATCAACAACCGCCACCTCCTCAACCCCCGCAATATCAGCAGCCCCCGCAGCCGCCAGTGATATCGCCACCGCAGCAACAGGAGATTCTTCAAAGGTTGAGTCAGGTGGAGGAGGAGGTTCGGGAAGAGCGTAAGCAAAACCGAGGAATTCTCAAGGGTCTGGCGAGCTTAATCAAGGGGAAGAGCAAAAAGGGTCATTAAATCCTTTATTTGTTTATTTGTACTTCTTTAATGTTTAATCAAGTCCCTGCGTGGACATCTGTTTCTGTAATCAGTCCCTGCGAGGACTTGTATTTCCTGTTAGCCCCTGCGTGGGCATGTCTTTTCTGTTTAGCCCCTGCGTGGGCAAGTATTTATGTTAAGTCCCGTTTAGGGCAAAATGTACTCTTTTTAAATTATTAGTGGCATGTTATCATTTAAAAATTTATTTGTCGTTATATGCATAAATGTAATATGTATGAAATAAATAAATAAATCTAAAATATGTCATTCCTTTTATAAGGTCTGCCTTTAAATATTAAATAAGAATCTTAAAGGGTATAACGTAGCCTGTATGTCATTATAAGACCTGGCCATGATGGTAAAACCTGTTTAAAAAGAGATTCAAATCCTTGTTAACATCTGAAAACATGTTAACATTCCTGGCTAATGTGATTCGTAAAATCACACGTGTCATTCTTATATTGGATTATTCCAATTCCTTCTTTATTATTAAACATCCATTTGTGATGTAATGCCTACGGGCCATAATTATTGTCATATAAGACAAAAGACAGTCGTAGCCTACAACTCCCTGTCAAGAAAGGTAATGAACTATGATTCAAGCCTTAATACCTCAATCCTATAAGATCTTGACTTATGATTTAAAATGTGTCCATGTGACTTGGCCTTTTGTGCCATTATTATATTATAACTAAGGATTATTAATGAAAAATCCTGAATAAAATATTTAACGAAATTAACCAAAATGGTTCTTTAATACCATGGTTAATAAATTAACAAGATGGCAAATCTAATATATACCTCTAAGAAAGTATTGTCATCATTTTATGTAGCAATCAAGCTACATGGCTGAATCTGAAGAAGTCAACAGTCATCCAAGAGAAAATCATGATACTGCTAGGATCAATGTAACTGGTGCGGAACTTCAAGCATTGATTGATAATGTTGTCACCAAGGCCATAGATAGGCAGTTTAATGAGTCAAGTGGTACTCGAAGCAGGACCTTATCAGTACCCCATTCTAAACCTAAGACTCACTCTGAGGCTCATAGTAAGCCACCTCCTAAACGTGATGGATCAAGGAGGGATGACGATCATCACTCCTCAAATCAGCATAGTGTTCCGTCGAAGAAGATTGAGCTTAAACGAGAACCACGTGGTAAGTCCTGTACATATAAGTATTTCGTCTCCTGCAAGCCTAGAGACTTCACAGGGGAGAAAGGAGCCGTCGATTGTATGACTTGGCTCGATGAAATGGACACTGTAGTTGATATCAGTGGTTGCACTGATAGGGACGTTGTGAAGTTTGTATCTCAGTCATTTAAGGGAGAAGCGCTAGCTTGGTGGAGGTCTCTAATCCAAGCTACTGAAAAAGTCCATTTGTATGGCATGTCGTGGGAGCAGTTCGTTACTCTCATCAAAGAAAATTACTGCCCTCAACATGAGGTTGAGAAGATCGAGACCGATTTCCTGACATTGGTTATGAAGAATTTGGACTGTCAGGCTTATCTTACGAGTTTTAATACCATGTCTCGATTGGTTCCATATTTGGTGACACCGGAACCAAAACGAATAGCCCGTTTCATTGGGGGTTTAGCCCCAGAGATCAAAGCCAGTGTAAAAGCCTCTCGACCAACTACCTTTAGGTCTGTAGCTGATTTGTCATTATCTCTTACCCTAGATGCGGTCAGGCAGAGATCGCTTAGGTATTCCAATGTTGAGAAGAGAAAGCGCGAGAATGATAACTCGCACCGTGCAAACAAGAAACACAAAGGGAACTCTGATCACAAAAAGAGTTCCGGGTTTAGAAAGGATGATCAGCAGTCAGGCGAGAAGCCCAAATGCAAAATCTGTAAGAAACACCATTTGGGGAGGTGCAGATACGAGTCAAAATCCCAATCACAGCCGAGGGTTTGTGGGATTTGTAAGTCAAGTGAACACAAGACGATAGAGTGCAAGAAGATAAAGGATGCAACGTGCTATAACTGTAACGAGAAGGGGCACATCAAGTCCAACTGCCCTAAGTATACCAAAAAGCCTGAAGAAGCCAAAAAGACCAATGCTAGGGTCTTTCGAATGGATGCACGAGAAGCCATTCAGGATGATAATGTGATAACAGGTACCTTCCTTATAAATGATGTTTATGCAAGGGTGTTATTTGATTCGGGTGCGGATAAGTCATTTGTAGATGATAAGTTTTGTAAGTTGTTGAATATACCTGTTAAAACCCTAAGCGTGAAATATGAAGTAGAGTTGGCCGATGGTACCTTAGAAACTGCCTCAACTGTGCTAGAAGGATGTTTTATATCCATTAGGAACCACTCCTTTCCGTTATCCTTACTTCCTTTGAAATTCGCTGATTTCGACATAGTAATAGGCATGGATTGGTTATCTCATAACCAAGCCCATATTGTTTGTGACAAGAAACAAGTGGTGATCAAGACTTCGTATGGTGAGCCACTTACCATACAAGGAGATACTCAGTATATTTTCTTCCGTAGCGGGAGTTTTGGGAGGGGAAACCTGTTATTGAAAAGATGACGGAAGATGCTAACGCCGTAGCGGTTATATTTTCTTCCGTTAAGTTCTTTGATCCTTTGTTAAGTTGTCTCGATCCGATGTGAACGCACACGGATCGTGGTTTGATCGATGGCTGGGGGATTACCACGTGGAAAGTGATTAAGTGGAGATTACTCTCCAATTGCATGCCTTCGTTGTGATTCCGGGGTTGCTTGTGGTAATGACACGTGTCTAGACGGTTATAACCGTCTGGGTGGTGCACGATTGCATTTCTTTCTAGAAGATTACTGCTGTAATCTGGTGTGACACCTTGCAGTGTGGACGCAGACGAATAAATCCCCAGTCTGGGTAAAATAATATCCAAGTCTGGATATTTAGGCGGAGGTATTGAACAAAGGATTTTGATCCTTTGTTAAATGGGAGAAGGCGCAAGGATTTATGTTTTCCTTTGGGCGCGCCACCATAAATTACTGATTGCTTTCTTCCTTTTGTAGGACCAATGCGCGGCCGCGCAAGGTCAAAAGACTAAAAAGGTTGGTTTGTGGTATGGTCTCAAATCCTTTTTATGAGGTTTTTGGGACCTTACCCCTTCAAGTCCCCCCAGTCTAGTGTTGTACTTATGCAAATAGGTGGAGCACTGAACTTATAAGAGAAAAATGTTTTTGGGCGCGGGAAATAAGAAATCTCTTTTTTTCTTTTTTTTTTTTAGAAGTTTTGAAAAAAGAAAAAATGTGACTTCATAATCATGCTCTGACGTGTAATGACGTCAACTGGCTGTAAGAATGGGTATTTTTTCTTTTGTCTTGGGCTTCGAAGTGGCGCTTGTCAGACTTCATTAATGAAGAAATGACCCTGGTTCCTGTAGCGCCGAGGTTGAGTTCTTTTTGTATATATACGTATTGGGTTGCTTGTTTATTCCTTTAATTTGGAGAAAATGAAGATAAAGGGTTTGTATCGTACCCGCCGTCTTCACGATATCTTGAGCTTTTATGATGCTGCCGAGAGCTTGTTGCTGCTTGCCAACTCTCCGTCACCGCCTCTTACCGGAACTGACAAGGTAACGTCTGCTGTTGGGTCTGTTGATGTTGATCTTCATTTTCCGGAGGTTGATAAAGAGACCGTTGTGTTGTCGGTTGAAGTTTTAATGGCTCGTTTCCCAACTCTCCGTCCGAGTACGTGTGAGTTGGTGTATCATCGTCGTCGGAAGAAACCTCCGGTGAACATGGGTGTTGAAGATGAACTTGACGTTGATTAGGTTGGATTTGGGATTTGTGTATTCCCCTTTCTTTTATGTTAGTCTGTTAACATAAACCTCTTTGCTGTTCTTTGAAGATCGCCAGTGTGATATTTGCTAATGGCTGTTGTTTGATCGTCCTGCCATTTTGTAGAAACAAGGTTTTTTGTTTTTGTGAATATTTTAGTTTTTGGAACTAAAATTTTGAAGATCATTGCCATGATCATGTTTATGAAGTGTTTATACTTAATGATATGTACATTGATTATGTTTACATGTTTGGATTACAATGTGTTGCATGTGCTTTAATTGTTTTGATTGAGTGGAGTGAATTAGAGTTTGGCATTGTGCTCATGTGTGAACGTTTGTCAAAAAACTGCTCTTTTTGTTACGCTTTTCTCAGACTGTTCATGAGTTGTACAATATTTGCCATTTTGTTTTCGCGTAAACCAAAAGAATTGCATGCAATTTGTAACAAACAGTAATAAGTATAGAAATAGTGTTTGTATTGATAGCGCGTGAGGCTTGTAATACAAGTGCAAATAGGAAATACATTGTTTGTGAATGATTTGACCTACATGTAACACCTGCGCAGCTGTTGTGCGTTCCAGGTGCGTGGAACTAGAGTTCCGTCAATTCTTTTTAGGGTATATGCCCCCTTGCCTAGGACCTCGTTAATGACGTACGGTCCTTCCCATCTTGGCGCTAATTTTCCCGGCTTTTCAGCGTTTGAAGCTTCGTTATCGCCCAAGACGAAATCACCGGGGACAAAGGTGCAAACGCGGACGCGCGCATTGTAATATTTTTCGAGCTTAGATTTGTACCTTGCTTCCGTAATGGCGGCGTTCTCGCGCCTTTCTTCCAGAAGATCTAAATCCATTCTTCGCTCTTGTTCATTGTTCTGTTTTTCCATGTTTATCATGCGCGGTGATGGTAAACCGATCTCCGCTGGAATGACGGCCTCAGACCCATAGACTAGACTGAACGGAGTTTCACCAGTGCTAGTCTTTGGCATCGTTCGGTGCGCCCAGAGGATACTGGGAAGTTCGTCAACCCATCCTCTGCGCGCTGTCCCGAGTCGCGCTTTTATGCCGTCAACGATTTGTTTGTTCACGCTTTCTACCTGGCCGTTCGCTTGAGGGTGCGCGACGGAGGCAAAGTTGTGCTCGATGTTCATTTCTTTAAACCATTTTTGAAGATCCTCTGCGGCGAAGTTTGTACCATTGTCGGAAATAATGCGCAATGGTAATCCAAATCTGCAAATGATATGTTCCCATATAAATTTGCGGATTACCATTGCTGTTGTTGAGGCCAAAGCTTTAGCTTCCACCCATTTTGTGAAGTAATCCACCGCGACGATGATGAACTTTACTGCACCTGGCGCGTCAGGAAATGGCCCAACAAGATCGATGCCCCATTGTTGGAATGGCCAGGCGGAAGTAACGGGAATTAACGGATTTTTGGGTCGGAGTGTCTTTGGTGCGTGGCGTTGACATGCTTCGCATCTTCTTAATAGATCGACTGCATCCATGTGCATTCCTGGCCAGTAGTATCCGGCGCTCATTATTTTTGCCACAACCATGCGCGGTCCCGCGTGTATCCCGCATAATCCCTCGTGGATTTCTCTGACAAGGTATTGCGCGTCTGTTTTATCAACACAGCGTAGTAATGGGCCCATGAATGATTTTCGGTAAAGGACGCCATCCGCCATTTCGTAATTTATTGCTTTGTGTTGTATTTTTCGAGCTTCTGCTTTTCCTTCCGGAAGTTTTCCGTGTTGAAGGTACAAGATAATCGGGGACATCCAGGATGGATTTCCCATTTCAATGACGCTTACTTGCTTGAAATGAATAGAAGGGTTGGATAGTACCTCTATACGTACTTCCTTTGCTAAGTGTTTGAAGCTGGTAGCGGCTAATTTGCTTAGCGCATCTGCGTGCTTGTTCTCGCTTCTGTTTATATGGTTAACTTTGAATGTTTGGAATTGGCTTATTAGAATTCGCGCTTGTTCAAGGTATAATGCCATTGCTTCTTTTGCATCGTAATTGCCATTAACTTGCTCGGCTACCAGTTTTGAATCAACGTTAGCTTCAAGATTTCTTGCCCCCATTTTTAGCGCTAAGCGAAGACCTGCCAAGAAGGCTTCATATTCAGCTTCGTTATTCGTGCTTTTGAAATCTAAGCGTATAGCATATGTGAGCTCGTGGTTATCTGGGCTGATTAATCGGAGACCTGCTCCAGCTCCGTCATCATTGGACGCTCCATCTGTGTGCAAGGTCCAGACTCTATCGTCGAAAACGGGTGTAGGATTCTGGATTGCCTCGCATTCTTGAACTTTTTTGATGGGGACTTCAGTGGCGAAGTCTGCTAAAACTTGCCCTTTGATTGCTGGTCTTGGTCTGTAGAAAATGTTGTATCCTCCCAATTCAATTGCCCATTTGGCCAGTCGTCCCGCCACGTCGGGTTTGGATAAGATCTGGCCTAAGTGGTAATTGGTAAGAACTGTGATGACGTGACCTGAGAAATACCTGCGTAGGCGTCGGGATGCATGTACTAGTGCTAAGACTAGCTTTTCTATCATTGAGTAACGAGTTTCCGGGCCAGTAAGCATTTTGCTGATGTAATAGATTGGAGTCTGGATGTTCTCGCGTTCTACCATCAATACAGCACCAACCGCTACTTCCGCGGCAGATAAATATAAAATCAGTGGTTCTTTTTCTTTTGGTGCGGTCAGTGTTGGCAGCTGAATTAAACATTCTTTCATTTGTTTGAATGCGGTTTCCGCTTCAGATGTCCACTGAAAGTCAGTTTTCTTTGCGCAGTTTCGTAGCGTGCTGATGAATGGATAAGACTTTGCTGCGTGATTAGCCAAAAATCTATTCAAAGCCGCTAAGCGTCCGGCGAGCCTTTGCATTTCTTTAACTGTTGCGGGTGACGGCATTAGCTGAATAGCCTGTACTTTTTCTGGATTTACTTTAAAGCCGTCTCTTGTGACTATGAATCCCAAAAATTTTCCCTCTTCCATGCCGAAGGAGCATTTAGTTGGGTTGAGTTTTAAATTCACGCTGCGCAAAGAGTCGAATGTGCGTTGAATGTTGTCGAGCATTGTGCCTTCCTCATGGCTCATGATGACGAGGTCATCCATGTATACTTCGACAGTTTTGCCAATATCATCGTTGAAAATTGTATCCATTAGGCGTTGATAAGTTGCGCCTGCGTTGCGCAGGCCGAACGGCATTTTGGTATAACAGAAAATGCCTTTATCTGTGCGGAACGCCGTTTTGTCTTCGTCTTCTTCTTTCATCTGGACCTGATGATAACCCTTGTAACAGTCAAGAAAGCATTTCCATCTGAATGATGCTAGAGAGTCGACTTTTTTGTCTATCTCTGGAAGCGCGTAGCAATCTTTTGGGCATGCTTTATTCAGGTCCTTGAAGTCGACGCACATTCTCCACCCGCCGCTATCTTTTTGTACCATCACTGGGTTGGGTACCCATGTATGGTATTTTACTTCGCGCAAGATTCCCGCATTAAGTAACTCTGCTACTTGCTCGTCCATTGATTTTGCTTTTTCTTCGCTGAAACTGCGCCTCCCTTGAGCGACGGGTTCTACTGATGGTTTGATGTTTAGACAATGTTGCGCGATGTCGCGAGGAACTCCAGTCATATCTGCTGGGCACCAGGCAAATATGTCTTTGTTATTAGACAATAATTCTTTCAGTTGTATGCGTGTTGCTGGTGAAATGGCTTGTCCTAACAGAATGGTCTGCTCTGGATATTCGTTGTTTAGGACCCATTTCTCTGGTTCATTTGGTGCCGAAGGCTTGACTACCTTTGCTGGTGGTTCGTCGTCTACGGACATGACTTCTTTGCTTGAATAGAGAATTGTAACTCCGGTTTCTGTCGGAAATCCACAAGCAGCATGTGGAATGGAAGTGATCATGCTAAATTCCCTTTGTGACCTTCTCCCGAGCAAGACATCATGACGTGATGTTGCCGGCATGACCATGAAATTGACTGTAACTGTTCGTGAATGTTCGCCGTCTGATAAAGTTACCAGGAAGGCGATTTGTCCTAATGGAAATACAGCTTCATTACAGAATCCAGTGAGGGGAAAATCGACTGGTTCCAGACGTGCTTTATCTTCTGAATCGAGCTGTTTAAAGCACTGTTCGTATATGATGTCCATCGAGCTTCCTGGATCTATGAACATGTAGTCGGTTCAGTAATGACCGAAAATACCAGTGATAATCACTGGTCGTTCTTCCTGAGGGCCCCCAGGAACAACGGGAAATACGACTTGCTGTTCTCTCCAATGTTGATCATAATTTCGTTTATTTGACCTCCGTGAGGAACCTCCCTGAATCATGTGTATTTGTTTTTGATAACTGCTATATTGGCTGGTTTGGATGTCCCCCTTACGTGGTGTTGGTGGATCCAATACTGTGGTATCGATTACTTTTCCAGATCTGATGTTTGATAAATCAGATCTGGCGATTTGAATAACGATTGTGTTTAAAGCAGCTTGGCATCTGCTAAACCAATGTTTTGGAGATTCTTCTAGTTGTAGATTGTTTCCGACGTTTGGTCGAGGGCCAGGTTGCCGGTGAGATGACGAATTTTCTGTCATGTGCAAAAACAGAAAACGGAATGAACTGAATCGAAACGAGGGAAAAACTAGAAAAACTGAGAAAACGGTGGGCGCCAATGAAGAAACACCAACTAAATGGTCAGAACCGAGATAGTTAGGGGGTTTGAATCCGCATAAAAAGGTTAGCTCTCCCTCGATTGGTTCAGTTGCAATTGAATTTCTTCTCCGGTGGTTCTGCAAAAAAGAACACCGTTAGTCTCGCCAAGGGGAGAAGAGGGTTCTCTCCTTGACCCGACTCCGGTGTGAGAATAAGTATTGGTAATGGAGAAGAGAAAGTATTTGAGAAGTGAGTGTGATCTGAGTTTATACCTGAACAGTTCTCATATTTATAACCGGGAGTTTTGGGAGGGAAAACCTGTTATTGAAAAGATGACGGAAGATGCTAACGCCGTAGCAGTTATATTTTCTTCCGTTAAGTTCTTTGATCCTTTGTTAAGTTGTCTCGATCCGATGTGAACGCACACGGATCGTGGTTTGATCGATGGCTGGGGGATTGCCACGTGGAAAGTGATTAAGTGGAGATTACTCTCCAATTGCATGCCTTCGTTGTGATTCCGGGGTTGCTTGTGGTAATGACACGTGTCCAGACGGTTATAACCGTCTGGGTGGTGCACGATTGCATTTCTTTCTAGAAGATTACTGCTGTAATCTGGTGTGACACCTTGCAGCGTGGACGCAGACGAATAAATCCCCAGTCTGGGTAAAATAATATCCAAGTCTGGATATTTAGGCGGAGGTATTGAACAAAGGATTTTGATCCTTTGTTAAATGGGAGAAGGCGCAAGGATTTATGTTTTCCTTTGGGCGCGCCACCATAAATTACTGATTGCTTTCTTCCTTTTGTAGGACCAATGCGCGGCCGCGCAAGGTCAAAAGACTAAAAAGGTTGGTTTGTGGTATGGTCTCAAATCCTTTTTATGAGGTTTTTGGGACCTTACCCCTTCAGGTTGCCTAAGCAAGTGTCTGTGCTTAAGGCATCAAGGTCTATGAAGAAAGGTTGTGTCATTTATATGGCACAAGTGACTATTGATGAGCCAAAACCCAAGATTGAAGACATCCCTATCATTTCTGAATACCATGAGGTATTTCCTGAAGAGCTACCTGGTTTACCTCCAGATAGGCAAGTAGAGTTTAGAATTGACATTATACCTGGAGCAGCACCTGTTGCAAGAGCACCTTACCGGTTAGCCCCAACTGGGATGAAGGAGTTGAGAACTCAGTTGGACGATTTGTTGGCAAAAGGATTTATTAGACCTAGCTCATCTCCCTGGGGAGCACCAATTCTGTTTGTAAATAAGAAAGATGGATCGATGCGTCTATGCATTGATTATCGAGAACTTAACAAGGTCACTATCAAGAACAGATATCCATTGCCCAGGATCAACGATCTGTTCGATCAATTGCAAGGGGCAAATTACTTCTCCAAGATCGATTTAAGGTCGGGTTACCATCAACTGAAGGTTAAAGATGATGATGTGCACAAGACTGCATTTAGAACTCGCTATGGTCACTACGAGTTCCTAGTGATGCCGTTTGGGCTCACTAATGCACCAGCAGCATTCATGGACCTCATGAATCGTGTTTGCAAACCCTACTTGGACAAGTTTGTCATTGTCTTCATTGATGACATTCTTATTTATTCAAAGAATCAAGCTGAACATGAGAAGCATCTCCGTTGTATTCTTAAACTTCTTCAACAAGAAAAGCTTTATGCCAAGTTTTCAAAGTGTGAGTTTTGGCTTCGTGAAGTCCAATTCCTTGGACATATGGTTAGCGAGCGTGGTATCCAGGTGGATCCCGCTAAGATTGAAGCTATCATGAATTGGCAAGAGCCGAAGACGCCCACAGAGATTCGCAGCTTCTTAGGCCTGGCAGGATACTACAGGCGTTTTATTGAGAATTTCTCAAGGATTGCAGCACCCCTAACTTCGTTGACTAGGAAGAATATTAAGTTTGATTGGAGTCCTAAGCAGCAAGAATCTTTCGATATTCTTAAACAGAAGTTAAGCAATGCTCCTGTGTTGACATTGCCTGAAGGGATTGAAGAATTTGTGGTTTACTGCGACGCATCGCACACTGGCATGGGATGTGTACTGATGCAGAAAGGTAAAGTTATTGCATATGCTTCCCGACAATTAAAAGTGCACGAGAAGAATTACACCACCCATGATTTGGAGTTGGGTGCAGTTGTGTTTGCACTAAAACTTTGGAGACATTATTTATAAGGCACCAAGTGTGTGATCTATTCTGATCATAAAAGCCTTCAACACTTGTTCAACCAAAAGGATCTGAACATGAGGCAGCGACGATGGATGGAGACTTTGAATGACTATGATTGTGAAATCCGATACCATCCAGGCAAGGCAAATGTGGTCGCCGATGCCTTAAGTAGGAAGGAAAGGGTTAAGCCCATTAGAATCAATGCCAAGAGCATTGAATTAAAGAACAACTTGAATGAAAGATTGTTAGCCGCCAAGAAGGAAGCTGTATTAGAAGCCAACTACCCGAATGAAAAGTTGGGAGTAACTGCTGAGCAGTTATCATATGGCAAGGATGGAATCCTAAGATTGAATGGACGAATATGGGTTCCGATCTATGGAGGACTTCGGGATGTTATCCTCCAAGAAGCCCACAGTTCTAAGTATTCTATTCATCCTGGAAGTGATAAAATGTACCAGGATTTGAAGGCAAATTATTGGTGGATAGGCCTTGAAGAAGTCTATAGCTACTTACGTAGCCAAATGTTTGACGTGCGCTCAAGTTAAAGCTGAACACCAAAAACCGCCAGGTTTGCTACAACAGCCTGAACTTCACACCTGGAAGTGGGAAATGGTGACTATGGATTTTATCACCAAGTTGCCAAAGACGAAGAGAGGAAATGATACTATTTGGGTTATAGTGGATAGACTGACTAAGTCAGCCCACTTCTTACCTATAAAGGATGCACACCTCTCAGATAAGTTAGCTCAGCTGTACGTGGATGAGATTGTATCTCTCCTCGGAGTGCCAGTGTCTATCATCTCTGATAGGGATACGAGGTATACATCGCCTTTCTGGAAAAGCTTTCAGCAATCCCTAGGCACTCGATTAAATTTCAGCACTGCATATTATCCTCAGACGGATGGTCAAAGTGAACGTACTATACAGACACTCGAGGATATGCTACGAGCTTATGTTATTGACTTAGGAGGAAGTTGGGATGATCATCTTCCATTAATAGAATTCTCATACAACAATAGCTATCATTCGAGCATCCAAGTGCACCTTTTGAAGCTCTGTATGGAAGAAAGTGCAGAACGCTCGTTTGTTGGGCAGAAGTTGGAGATGTCCAACTGACAGGACCTGATATAGTCCTGGATACGACAGATAAGATTGTACCGATACGAGATCATCTCAAAGCTGCCAGGGATAGGCAGAAAAGTTAAGCAGATAAAAGGCGTAATCCCCTAAAGTTCGAGGTTGGTGACAAAGTGTTACTGAAAGTATCACCCTGGAAAGGGGTAATGCGATTTGGCAAGAAACGCAAGTTAAGCCCAAGATATATAGGACCATTCGAGATCATAGAATGTGTCGGATGTTCGGCTTTAACTTGCGACAAGTTAAACACTTAGAAACGTAACCAACTATATCCTTTTTCATTCCTACCCACCAAAAAATTTTCCTCAAACATTGATATTGTTGGATATTGTAACACCTCGTAAAATCACGACCAATATAATGAAGACACGTGTTATGGACTTTAAACGTGTAACGAATTAAATATGAGGGACTAAAGTTGACAAATGAAGAAAGTATATGTATATAAAGATTCAAAGTGTCAACACTTGATAATTTTGCCTTTTAACAACCCTACACAATGTTTATACCCTAAAACAAATGTATCATGAAGCGTGTGAAACCGTTTGTGGAAGAAAGTGAAAGTTTACAAGACGCGAGGGTTAAATGTGTCAACATGTTTAAGTTATACCTCTGAGTGACCTTTTAGCAAACCCGGAGCCTTGTAACGGTTAATTATACTCCCAAGAATAAGTGGTAAAATTTCACAAGGTTTCGATATCGTATGAGAAAGATACGCTAACTTTCGTAATTAAGGGGTTAAAAGCGTCAACGAGGCAAAACTTGTGTTTTCGGTTATCGTTTAACGAAACCGGACCTAATGATGTTTGGTTATATCTCATGGATCATTGAAATATAAATTTCATGAGTTAAAAGTGCTTAAAATGGAAGAAATTACGCTTTAGAAGGTCCAGGGGGTGAAAGTGTCATTTTTAAAACTTGTTTGCTGGTCCCCCTACCTGCTGGCGCTGCGCCAACACCTGAGGCACATCTCCGTCACGCGGCGTGATGGACTTCCAGCTCAGAAAAGTGTGTTTTAATGTGGCAGCTTGCATGTTTGCTATATTCCGCGAGTTTGCCACCCTTTAACTGCTTGAAACACGTCCCTAGACACTTGTTTTCATCTCTAGAGATGCCATAACACCTGGATCAATCTCCATGACCCTTCCTTGGCTATAAATAGATCCATTGTTGTAACTTGTGAACTCACATTTGAGCACTTCACTTGAAAAGCTTCCAAACACTTGTTCTGGAGATTCCTGGAGCTCAAGACCACTTCCTAAGGATCCTTAGTCGTGCATAGGACTTCAGTAAGTGTCCTTAACCTTTCTTAATTCAGTTTTAATTAGTTTAATGGCCCAAAGTTAAACCGTCATAATTAAGATTTGACTTAGTGATTAATCACTAATGGTCCAGTCAATTCTCGAATTAAAAGTAGCTTTGAGTTGGTAATTATGTGGGTAATAAACCCTTAAAAGGGCACCCTTTGATTCCCACTCTAACTAGGTCAATTGTCGGGTCAAACTTGGTTATAAAAAGTCAACAGAAAGCTAATTTTTGCATAAAAACATAATTAACAATGTAGAAGCTATGAAACCTGTTTTATCACTCATATAACTTGGTAATCAATGTAAGAATATGTCTAAACATGTTCAACCCGACAATTTTCAGTTTAAGCTCGGTTCGGAACTGAAAGTCGCATAAGTGGACTTTTGCTTTGACTTTCAGTTCTGACCCATTAGAGCATAGTTTAGAAATGCCTTAGAGCTTTATTAGGACCAGGTTACATGTTAGTATAACCCTCTGTAATTATACAACTTGGTTCATTAGTTATTCGATTCATATGCATGTTTCCGTTATATGACTAAATGTTGACCAATATGCCCTTTTGACCTTAAAAAAAAGAATTTTGAAAATGTGAGAGGACAATAATCTATATTACTGATTTATAAACATGTCCCTAAATTTTCACATCAGTTTGAGGTCTAGATTAAGAGTTATGCTCAATAGCGTAATTAGAAAACTTTTTTATTAATTAAACGGCGTAATTAGAATAAAGCCTATCTAAACCCAATTTTTGATACCAAACAGTTTACCTACTGATGTAAAATAATATTTTGGGATTTTTGAAGATTTTTATTTATTTTTAGGCTGAGCATAACATAGGGTTATAGCTTTAATTCGGTAATTGTCGGTTTTGCCCTTTTGGCCTATAAAATGAGTTTTACATAATATTTTAATACCAAACCTTTTGCTACTGATTTTATATAATAAATAAAATATTTTGAGTCTTCTGGAATGATAAAAATATCAGCTTTCTTTAAAAACCCGGAAATCGCTTAAAACCGTCTTTTTACGCTTTTAAAACGCATAGTATGTATTAAAACCATTTTTCTCATATAAGACTTACTACCTACTGATGTTTTAAGAAAATTTTTATATTTTAACAGTAAACAAAAGTTTTAAACTCAGATTTCAAATTTTGACCTTTAAAGCTTATGTGAAATTACCAAAATGCCCCTACGGTGCATAGTTTGGTTATAAAAGGTAAATTTCACATATATGCCATACCCTACTGTTATGACTTATAAAAATAAGTATTTTTACTGATTATAACAGACTTGAAACTCAGATTAGTATTTAAACTCTTTTCTAACCTTTAAAATGACCAAAATACCCCTACGGGGCATAATTGGAGTTTATATACATTTTGGGCATAATGGAAGGTATCTTAGTGATATCACAACATATTTAAGGCATATTAACTTAGGAAACCTGTTTATGACTCATTTGGTTACCCGTTACGCATTATTCGCGTTCGGTGCGGTTTATGTAACTAGTTTGCATAAATTAGCCGAAACGGGTCAAACCCTATCGTTTTCATCTCAAAATCCAGAATGTGTTTAGTTTACCCATATTATACAAGTATACAAACTTGCCGGGCCTAAACCACACTCTAATCCGGTCATCGCTTAATCGTGCGTTTTGAACCGTATATCTTACTTTAAAACTAACCGGTCTAAGTTTAGGCTTAATTAAGACCCGTTAGGAATCTAATAGGTTATTAAAAACTTCGTTCCAGATTAGGAGCCCAGTAAAATCTATCCGCACTTGCTGATTGAATACGGTTGAGATAAATTTGAATAATTGCTCAGGTAAATACTTTTAACTTGTTTTCCTTTATATGGGCTTGGGGTACGGTATATAAAATACTGCTTGGTCGGGCATTGAATTGTTAATCATATGAAGGTTAATTTATTGAGATGACTCGTTTAATCTGTTTTGTTTGCTTAAAGCCTTTGGGGGGTTAATGACCATGTCCCGGATATCCTTGGCATCATTCATTGAAATGGCCACGACCTAAGCACGGGGTGTAGGCATACACCTGACGGTGCATATATATATATATATATATATATATAAAGGTATAACCGACGGAATTGAGAATAACTCACCGCGGGATTATATCATGTGATGTGTCTATTAATCTTTAACCCGGTATTCAATCCGGGCTACTGAACGTATAACGAACATGTAATTCTTTTACAAGTTTATATATAAATAATTATCCCAAGTTATAAAAGATATTTTGTGCCATGTGCATTCAAATCAATTTTTCTTAAACATTTCCAAAATGAGTCGGTTAATTGTATTTACCAGTGTAAACTGACGTATTTTCCCAAAAAGGTTAAGTGCAGGTACTAAACGGAATAGGCTAGCTACTCCTAGCTTCAATAAAGAGTCTTGCAAGCTTAGAAGTTAAATCTGTTGAACAATAAACTTTTGAACTTTTGATCCGCCTGTGGATCCCTTGCAACCGTTATTGTAATACACTTGATATTACTTTTAATTCGGTTTGTAATGAGTATATCTTTCGACTTCCGCTGTGTATATAAACTGTGATAAATTGTCTATGATGATATCAACTACGTCACGATACTCCCCACCGGGCCCACCGGTAATATGTGGAAATATCGGGGGTGTGACACTGACTTCTTGTCTCTGGTAATGAAAAACCTAGACTGTCAGGCTTACCTTACTAGCTGCAATATCATGTCACGTTTGGTTCCATACCTGGTTACCCCGGAACCAAAACGTATAGCCCGTTTCATTGGGGGTTTAGCCCCATAAATCGAAGCTAGTGTGAAGGCATCCTGACATGCTACTTTTAGGTCAGCAGCCGATTTATCATTATCCCTTACTTTGGATGCGATCAGGCAGAGATCGCTTAGGCATTCTGATGCTGAGAAGAGAAAATGTGAGGATAATAACTCACACCATACAGACAAGAGGCACAAAGAGAACTCTGACCACAAAAGAGTTCAGGATTCAAGAAGAATGACCAGCAGTCGGGCGAAAAGCCCAAATGCAAGATCTGCAAGAAACACCATCTTGGGAGGTGTAGATACGAGTCAAAATCCCAATCATAGCCAAGAGCTTATGGGATTTGTAAGTCAAGTGAGCACAAGACGATAGAGTGCAAGAAGATAAAGGATGCAACATGCTATAACTGTAACGAGAAGGGGCACAGCAAGTCCAACTACCCAAAGTTTGCCACGAAACCTGAGGAAGTCAAAAAGACCAATGCAAGGGTCTTTCAAATGGATGCACGAGAAGCCGTTCAGGATGATAATGTGATAACAGGTACCTTCCTTATAAATGATGTTTATGCAAGGGTGTTATTTGATTCGGGTGCGGATAAGTCATTTGTAGATGATAAGTTTTGTAAGTTGTTGAATTTACCTGTTAAAACCCTAAGCGTGAAATATGAAGTAGAGTTGGTCGTTGGTACCATAGAAACTGCCTCAACTATATTAGATGGATGCTTTATATCCATTAGGAACCACCCCTTTCCGTTATCCTTGCTTCCTTTGAAATTAGTTGGTTTCGACATAGTGATAGGCATGGATTGGTTATCTCATAACCAAGCCCAGATTGTTTGTGACAAGAAACAAGTGGTGATCAAGACTCCGAATGGTGAGCCACTTACCATACAAGGAGATACTCAGTATGGGTTGCCTAAGCAAGTGTCTGTGCTTAAGGCATCAAGGTGTATGCAGAAAGGTTGTGTCGTTTATATGGCACAAGTGACTATTGATGAGCCAAAGCCCAAGATTGAAGACATCCCTATCATTTCTGAATACCCTGATGTATTTCCTGAAGAACTACCTGGTTTACCCCCAGATAGGCAAGTAGAGTTTAGAATTGACATTATACCTGGAGCAGCACCTATTGCAAGAGCACCTTACCGATTAGCCCCAACTGAGATGAAGGAGTTGGGAACTCAGTTGGATGATTTGTTGGCAAAAGGATTTATTATACCTAGCTCATCTCCTTGGGGAGCACCTATTCTGTTTGTTAAGAAGAAAGATGGATCAATGCGGTTGTGCATTGATTATCGTGAGCTAAACAAGGTTACAATCAAAAACAGATATCCATTGCCCAGGATCGACGATCTGTTCGATCAATTGCAAGGGGCAAGTTACTTCTCCAAGATTGATTTAAGGTCGGGTTACCATCAACTGAAGGTTAGAGATGAAGATGTGCACAAGACTGCATTTAGAACTCGCTATGGTCACTACGAGTTCTTAGTGATGCCTTTGGGGCTCACTAATGCACCAGCAGCATTCAATGCACAACCGCATTGATCCATCATTTGCAAACCCTACTTGGACAAGTTTGTCATTGCCTTCATTGATGAAATTCTTATTTATTCGAAAAATCAGGCTGATCATGAGAAGCATCTTCGTTGTATTCTTAAACTTCTTTAACAAGAAAAGCTTTACGACAAGTTTTCAAAGTGTGAATTTTGGCTTCGTGAAGTCCAATTCCTTGGACATATGGTTAGTGAGCGTGGTATCCAGGTGGATCCCGCTAAGATTGAAGCTATCATGAATTAGCAAGAGCCGAAGACGCCCACAGAGATTCGCAGCTTCTTAGGTCTGGCAGGATACTACAGGCATTTTATTGAGAATTTCTCAAGGATTGCAGCACCCCTAACTTCGTTGACCAGGAAGAATATTAAGTTTGATTGGGGTCCTAAGCAACAAGAATCCTTCGATATTCTTAAACAGAAGTTAAGCAATGCTCCTGTGTTGACATTGCCTGAAGGAATTGAAGAATTTGTGGTTTACTACGACGCATCGCACATTGGCATGGGATGTGTGCTAATGCAGAAGGGTAAAGTTATTGCATATGCTTCTCGACAATTAAAAGTGCACGAGAAGAATTACACCACCCACGATTTGGAGTTGGGTACCGTTGTGTTTGCACTGAAACTTTGGAGGCATTATTTATATGGTACTAAGTGTGTGATCTATTCTGATCACAAGAGCCTTCAACATCTGTTTAACCAGAAGGATCTCAACATGAGGCAGCGACGATGGATGGAGACACTGAATGATTATGATTGTGAAATCCGATACCATCCAGGTAAGGCGAATGTGGTCGCCGATGCTTTGAGTAGAAAGGAAAGGGTTAAGCCCATTAGAATCAATGCCAAGAGCATTGAATTGAAGAGCAGCTTGAATGAAAGATTGTTAGCCGCTCAGAAGGAAGCAGTGTTAGAAGCCAACTATCCGAATGAAAAGTTGGGAGTAACTGCTGAACAGTTATCATATGGTAAGGATGGAATCCTAAGATTGAATGGCCGAATATGGGTTCCGATCTATGGAGGACTTCGGGATGTTATCCTTCAAGAAGCCCACAATTCTAAGTATTCTGTTCATCCTGGAAGTGATAAGATGTACCAGGATTTGAAGGCAAATTATTGGTGGATAGGCTTGAAGAAGTCTATAGCTACTTATGTGGCCAAATGTTTAACGTGCGCGCAAGTTAAAGCTGAACACCAGAAGCCGCCAGGATTGCTGCAACAGCCTGAACTTCCCACCTGGAAGTGGGAAATGGTGACTATGGATTTTATCACCAAGTTACCAAAGACAAAGCGAGGAAATGATACAATTTGGGTTATAGTGGATAGACTGACTAAGTCAACCCACTTCTTACCTATTAAGTAAACACACAGCTCAGATAAGTTAGCTCAGCTGTACGTGGACGAGATTGTATCTCTCCACAGAGTGCCAGTGTCTATCATCTCTGATAGGGATACAAGGTATACATCGCATTTCTGGAAAAGCTTTCAGCAATCCCTAGGCACTCGATTGAACTTCAGCACAGCATATCATCCTCAGACGGATGGTCAAAGCGAGCGAACAATTCAGACACTCGAAGATATGCTATGAGCTTGTGTTATTGATCTGGGTGGAAGTTGGGATGATCATCTTCCATTGATCAAATTTTCATATAATAATAGCTATCATTCCAGTATTCAAGCTGCACCATTTGAAGCTTTATATGGAAGGGTGCAGGACGCCCGTTTGTTGGGCAGAGGTTGGAGATGTCCAACTGAAAAGACCTGATATAGTCCTGGAGACGACAGATAAGATTGTACAGATACGAGATCGTCTCAAAGCTGCCAGGGATAGGCAGAAAAGCTACGCAGATAAAAGGCGTAAACCTCTAAAGTTTGAGGTTGGTGACAAAGTGTTACTGAAGGTATCACCCTGGAAAGGGGTAATGCGATTTGGTAAGAAAGGCAAGTTAAGCCCAAGATATATAGGACCATTCTAGATCATCGAATGTGCCGGAACAGTGGCTTATAAGTTAAATTTGCCTGAAGAGCTCAGTGGTATTCATAATGTATTCCACATCTGCAATCTGAAGAAATGTCTAGCTGATGAATCACTAGTCATACCGTATACGGATGTGAACATAGATGAGAGCCTGAAGTTTGTTGAGAAACCTTTGTCGATTGAGGATCGACAGGTTAAGAAGCTTCGAAGGAAGCAGGTACCAATTGTAAAGGTTAAATGGGATGCCCGTAGAGGTCCCGAGTATACGTGGGAGGTAGAGTCCACAATGAAAGAGAAGTACCCTCATTTGTTTCAGTAAATCTCGAGGTCTAGATTTCTTTTAAGGGGGTGAGGATGTAACACCTCGTAAAATCACGACCAATATAATGAAGACACGTGTTATGGACTTTAAACGTGTAACGAATTGAATATGAGGGACTAAAGTTGACAAACAAAGAAAATATATGTATATAAAGATTCAAAGTGTCAACATTTGATAATTTTGCCTTTTAACAACCCTACACGATGTTTATACCCTTAAACGAATGAATCATGAAGCGTATGAAACCGTTTGTGGAAGAAAGTGAAAGTTTACAAGACGCGAGGGTTACAAGTGTCAACATGTTTAAGTTATACCTCTGAGTGACCTTTTAGTGAACCTGGAGCTTTTTAACAATTAATTATACTCCCAAGAATAAGTGATAAAAATTTCACAAGGTTTCGATAGCGTATGAGGAAGATACGCTAACTTTCGTAATTAAGGGGTTAAAAGCGTCAATGAGGCAAAACTTGTGTTTTCGGTTATCGTCTAACGAAACCGGGCCTAACGATGTTTGGTTATATCTCATGGATCATAGAAATATAATTTTCAAGGGTTAAAAGTGCTTAAAATAGAAGAAATTACGCTTTAGAAGGTCCAGGGGGTGAAAATGTCATTTTTGAAACTTGTTTGGCTGGTCCCCTACCTCCTGGCGCGGCGCCACCACCTGAGGCACTCCTCCGTCGAGCGACGCGACGGACTGCCAGCTCAGAAAAATGTTGTTTAACGTGGCAGCTTGCATGTTTGCTAAATTCCGCGAGTTTGCCACCCTCTAGCTGCTTGAAACACGTCCCTTGACACTTGTTTTCATCCCTAGAGTTGCCATAACACCTGTAGCAATCTCCATGATCCATTCATGGCTATAAATAGATCCATTGTTGCAACTTGTGAACTTACATTTGCACATCTTCCTTGTTCTAACTCTCTAGAGCATTCTTGGCACTTAAGAAGCCTTTCCTCTGTTCTAATCTCGTGCTAAGGACCATTGTAAGTCATCTTAGCTTCTGTAATTCAGTATTAATTAGTTTAATGGCCCAAAGTCAAACCGTCGTAATTAAGGTTTGACTTAGTAATTAATCACTAATGGTCCAGTCAATTCTCGAATTGAAAGTACCTATGAGTTGGTAATTATGTGGGTAATAAACCCTTAAAAGAGCACCCTCTGATTCCCACTCTAACTATGCCAATTGTCGGGTCAAACTTGATTATAAAAAGTCAACAGAAAACTAATTTTCGCATAAACACATAATTAACAATGTAGAAGCTATGGAACCTATTTTATCACTCATATAACTTGGTAATTAATGTAAGAACATGTCTAAACATGTTCAACCCGACAATTTTCAGTTTAAGCTCGATTCGGAACCGAAAGTCGCAAAAGTAGACTTTTGCTTTGACTTTCAGTTCTGACCCAATGTAGCATAGTTTAGAAATGCCTTAGAGCTCTATTAGGACCAGGTTATAGGTTAGTGTCACTAACCTCTGAGGTTATACAACTTGGTTCATTAATTATCCGATTCATATGCATGTTTCCGTTACATGCATAAATGTTGACCAATATGCCCTTTTGACCTTAAAACAAGAATTTTGAAAATGTGAGAGGAAAATAATCTTTATTACTAATTTATAAACATGTCCCTAAGTTTTCACATCAGTTTGAGGTCTAGATTAAGAGTTATGCTCAATAGCGTAATTAGAAAGCTTTTTATTAATTAAACGGCGTAATTAGCATAAAGCCTATCTAAACCCAATTTTTGATACCAAAATTTTTACCTACTGATGTAAAATAATATTTTGGGATTTTTGAAGATTTTTATTTATTTTTAGGCTGAGCATAACATAGGGTTATAGCTTTGATCGGTAATTGTCGGTTTTGCCCTTTTGGCCTATAAAATGAGTTTAACATAATATTTGGATACCAAACTTTTTGCTACTGATTTTATATGATAAATAAAATATTTTGAACTTTATAAACTGATCAAAAACTCAGATTTCCTATTTAAACCCGAAAATCGCTTAAAACCGACTTTTACGCGTTTTAAGCGCATAGTATGGGTTAAAACTATTTTTAACATATAAGACTTGTTACCTACTGATGTTTTAAGTAAATGTTTATAATTAAACAGTAAGCTAGAGTTTTAAACTCAGATTTCCAGATTTGACATTTAAAGCTTATGTGAAATTACAAAAAATGCCCCTACGGTGCATAGTTTGGTTATAAAAGATAAATTTCACATATATGCAATACCCTACTGTTATGACTTATAAAACTAAATATTTTTACCGATTATATCAGACCTGAAACTCAGATTAGTATTTAAACTCTTTTATAACCTTTAAAATGACCAAAATACCCCTACAGGGCATAAATTTGAGTTTAAATCCATTTTGGGCATAATGGAAGGTATCTTACTGATATCACAACATATTTAAGGCATATTAACTTAGGAAACCTGTTCATGACTTATTTGGTTACCCGTTACGTATTATTCGAGTTCGGTGCGGTTTATGTAACTAGTTTGCATAAATTAGCCGAAACGGGTCAAACCTTATCATTTTTATCTCAAAATCCAGAATGTGTTTAGTTTACCCATATTATACAAGTATACAAACTTGTCGGGTCTAAACCACACTCTAATCCGGTCATTGCTTAATCGTGCGTTTTGAACCGTATATATCTTCCTTTAAAACTAACCGGTCTAAGCATAGACTTAATTAAGACCCGTTAGGAATCTAATAGGTTATTAAAACCTTTTCTCCAGATTTAGGAGCCCAGTAAAAGCTACCTGTACTTGCTTGATTGTATACGGCTGGGATAAATTGTATAAATTTGCTCAGGTAAATACTTTTAGCTTATTTTCCCTTATACGGGCTTGGGGTATGGTATATAGATATATCTTAATCTTGGTTTGAATTAAGATATATTAGATATATCTCTAACAAAAAAAAATTGAGATATAAAATCCCTTTGATATATATACATGTGTTTTTCGTTCCATCCAGGAGGAAGGGTTTTTGAAGCTTTCAAAAGCAAAAGAAACAGAAGGAACAAATACACATACAGCACTTGGAAGAGTCGTCGATAAAGAAATTTATTGGGCGTCGCAAAAAGAAAATAAAAGGAGGAGCAATAATTTATCAAGTTCTAATTGGCTATTATTAACAAACCTTCTTGTTTCTTCGTTTACGCAAAAAGGTAAGTAAAGTTTTTTAACTTTATTTTTCTTTAGTTTAAAGGTTTCGTTTGAAATCGTTTCAAACGAACAAATCAAATTTCGTGGTCAACGATCATTTAGCGAGATCGTTCGTTGAACCAAGGTGTCTTTCTTGGATGTCACGATTCTTTATTTTATTTTAACCTATTTTGATTGTAATGGGATCACTGGTGGAAACAGTTTAGAACCGAACCTCGTGTACATGTTTTCCGTTGCATTCAGTTTGTTTGAAAAATTAAACAAAATTATTTTCTAAAAGTTACACAAAATTCCAACAGTGGTATCAGAGCCACCTTACAAATCAAAGTAGGTTAATGTGTTTATAGATCTATAAAATAGTTATAGGATTGCATGCTTAAAATCGAGTAGATTTGGCATAGGAACCTGTCGCGTATAATAGTTATAGGCTAGTTTGTATTAATGCCAAAAACGAACACTTGTCAAAGTCCTCTTTGACAAAATACTTGGCCTTAACCTATTTCGTTTAGCTTAATGATCGTACTATGCAAATCCGGGTCTAGAATCGTTTTGTTTCATAACAATCGTACTAAATTAGTTTTTGGAGCTACGCGCGTTAAAATAAAAAAAACATAAATATTAAAATAATGATTTTTAATATATACCAAATTAAGATATTAAATCGAAATTTAGTACGGAAGTTTAAAATGTAGCAAACTTTATCTTGAAAATAAAGTTATAAATTTTGTTTTGACTTTTCGTTTAGAATATTTAAAGGAAATTTAAGTTTTCTTTATATTAATTTTTTTTTTATTTGGATTGGATCTAAGATTAAGTGTGAGTACAAAACGGTTTGTACTACACTTAATAACCTCGGTTCATGTTCTTGGGCTCGAACCGAACATATTCTGAACCCGGAATTGCATATTTATTTATTGTATTAAGCGTTTTGCCATGTGATGTTTGTTACGTACATAAAATTAATAATTAATACACGATCATTAAAACGACAATTTTAATAAAAGGTTTATTAAGTATTGGATAGGTAATTAAAATAAACAGTTTATTTTAAAATACAAAAATCAAAATTGGTTTTACAAAAATTAAAAGTTAATTTGAAAACCGTAATTAATAAAAGTTATTAAATAAAATAAATTTGCGACACGACCAACTTAGATTAAATAGGGTATTTAAAATTATTCGGTCGAGTGATTGAAAGGTGTTTCAAGTCATCACAAATTAAAACGTAAAATTGATTTTTACAAAGGAATTGTATAGCCTATGTTCACGCCATAGGCCGTACAAGTATTTTAAAACGACCCGAACTAGTAATTTTAAAATATAACCCAAATTAAAATCGATATTCTACGCCACCCTAAATTAAGAACACCCGAACTGATCTATCCAAACCCCTGGTGCTAGTGTTTACCCTGCATCCAGGCCTACGGTTTTGGTTAGGGGTAGTTCCGCGATTTCCATGCTTACATGGGCCGGGCTACAATTCTGATTTGAGGACAAATATCACTTTTGCGACACGAGAGTGAATGTTAGTGTTTACCCTGCATTCGTCTTCTACGGTTGTGAAAGTCGGCGTAGTTGGGGTTAACGTACCAATGCTTGACAACACTCGTCATGCGACCCCAAACCGAGAATTGTGTAGTTGACACAATTGGTGATCGTCACCTACCCTTCAATCTATGCCAGTGAAGAGTGCTAAGTCCATTCACTGAGTTATGGGGAGATGGGATCTCATCCTAATTCCTAAAATTTTGTAAATCTTGGGTCAAAATTGAATTAGGTTAATGCATGAAAATTACTAATAAAATTTTCTTCTAAATTCTACAGATGTCTACAAATAATTCTGATAACACCAAATTCTCGCTTAAGTCCATCCTTGAAAATGCTAAACTTGATAATTCTAACTTCATGGATTGGTACCTGATGACGGGGGTAGCCTATGATTGAATAAAATGGATAAATACGTAAATGCTTAAAAGTTTAAAGGGTTCAAGGCTTAAAAAGCTGTGAGGAAGGGAAAAGCAACACGGGAACAGTAGCCAGTCACATCCAGGGATTGCTTCACCAACCCACAGCCGCAAAAGTAATGCAGGTCTGCAGGAATGCACGCTATTTTCCGGGGGACAAAAGGCTTCAACCCCCGAAAGGGTAAGCCCCTCACTGCAAGAAGGATCACTAGTCAAATGAATTCTACTTCGGGAGATGTCTTCTCCTATAAATTGACACTTCATTTACTTCAGAAAACATCTCCTGGCCAGCTCTGATTCTCTAATCTCTGGTCATTCACATTGAGTACTTGCTTACATGCGAGTCACTCCTTTTCACACACACCACACACATTCTATTTGCTCCCACATCCGAATCTGGATACAATTCAGAGAAGGATCTCCAGCAAACAACAAAAACTAACTAGTGAACCTCCTTCCGAGTTTTGCAAACGTGGGGGGACCCCACGACCTGCGTTAGGCAAAGTTGAACCCTTCAACCCTTTTGCCTAACCAGCCCAGCTACCACCGTTGGTCTTGTATTTGTTGCATCAACAAGTTGGCGCCCACCGTGGGGCTACGCCGCTATTTCTTCTCGAAAAGACCTAGTAGTGTAGCTCTATTCACTTAAAATCACCATGTCTGAAAGTGGATTCCCGGAAGAAGTAAATCAGATTCCAAACGCTTCTACTCCGGGTAGTATCCAAGCTCACGTGGCTATACCAACTTCTTTCTCAACTCCGGGGAGCACACCCGAGTTCCTCAACTTCAACACACCAACTCCGTCCAGATCCGGAGTTCCATCTCCCAATATCGGTGTCTCCGACGCCCCATCATGTGTTAAACTCACCCCTGAAGGGGTTGCCAACAATTTCCTCGTGTTAAGGTCCCTTCTCAACCAACATGTGAGTAAAGAAAGAGAAAAGGGAGTGAGGATTCATTTAGACTATGATGAACCTGAACCAACATTGTCTCCTGGGCCACCTCCCCCTCTTTTTGCAACAAGAAGTGAGGCTGGCCCCAGTAATCTTTCAAACCCTCACCCTTATCTGTCCACTATGATAAATCCTATGGTGCATCCTATCTTCTCTTCCCAACCAATTACTAGTGGTGCTCCTTTGGGACATGAGCTAACTCTTGACCAGCTCCTACAATCCCCAGTAACAAGCTATCCAGCATCTACCACAACCACATGGGAGCAAGCTCTTTCCGTGCTCCCCTTAGCACGAAGTGCTGTTATGAGTGCCCCCTCGGGATAAACTGCTCTGCCGGCCCAGGAAGCCTTCAAGGCTTCAACCCCATGCCCAACATGATGACCCAGATGATGGCCAACTTCCCATGGCAACACTTCATCAATCAAGTGCTCGCCACTCAGGGAAATAACGGCAATAGCAGTAATGTCGATGCAAGGGCTGAAGAAGACTTGGCTAAACCATACAAGCGAAGTAACCTTTCATGCTTTTCAAGGAAGATAGCCGATTATGATTTCCAGTCAAAGATCAAAATGCCAGCCCACATCAGGACGTATGATGGGACTGAAGATCCTGAGGACCATCTTCAAATCTTCACCGGTGCAGCTCGGATAGAGAAATGGTCCAACGCGGAGTGTTGCCTAATGTTCATGCAAACTCTTGTTGGATCCGCCAGAATCTGGTTCAACGATTTACCTGCTCAAAGCGTTCGAAGCTTTGACGATCTTAGCAACGGTTTCCTGGCCAATTTCTCCCAACAAAGGCGATATGTCAAAGACGCAACAGTGATCTTTCAGATAAAACAACGGGATGATGAAAGCCTTCGTGCTTTCATTGAACGATACAAGAAGGAAGGTCTGACTTATGTAGGGGCCGACGAGAAAATGAGAGTGGCTGGTTTCATGAATGCCATCACCTCTAAGTACCTCACAAGAGATTTCAACAAATCCCTACCCAAGACCTTGGAAGAGGCTCTCGAAAGGGCTGAAGCCCACATTCGGGGAGAGGAGGCAGTAGACATTAAAGAGCAAAGAAAAAGAGGATCCGGCTGGCGAAGCAATAGCCCAGCTAGAAAGAGGGGGAACTTCAACTCCTATGACAGGCGGTCAAAGGGTTCAGACCCTCGAAGGTCTGAAGGTCGGAACCTTTCAAGCAGGGAAAAGGCATAAGTTTCACACCCCTCATAAAGACCCCTCAAGAAATCCTTGCAACGGAAGAAGTTAAACAAAACTTTCGGCCTCCTAGGCCTCTCCCTAAGAGCAGGAAGAACGAGAACTCCACCCAATACTGCGAATTTCATGAAGAGAAAGGTCACCACACCAATGATTGCTTCCAACTCAAGAAAAGAATAGAAGAGGCTGTTAAGTCCGGAGAAGTCGCTCATTTGGTAAAGGGAGTCCGGGACAAAATGGCTGAAGGAAAGGGTAAGGAAGTCAATATGGTAGATTTCGATGGAAGGGTTCCTCATAAAAGGCAGCGGTTGGAAGCTTGGGAGCTTCAGTGTGTTTGATTCCCCCCAACGGAGAAAGACCCTCTCTCTAACCCTCTCGTAGTAGAAGCTACCGTGGGAACATTGCAAACATACAGGGCATACATAGACACGGGGGCAGCCACTGAAATCATGTTCGAGAAATTCTTCAACCGTTTGAGCCGTGAAGAACGTTCGAGGCTTCAACCCTCTGGAACCTCTATAAAAGGTATCGCCGACATACCCCTCAAGCCTTCAGGGCAACTGACACTTAATGTTCGTTTCAGTGAAGGTTTAAAAGAAAGAACCCGACCACTCACCTTTGTGGTTATCAACAACCCCTCAAGCTATGATGTGATCATTGGAAGACCAGGACAGTGTGCATTTTACATGGCCGTGTCTGTTGGCCACGGCACAGTCAAACTTCCTACCGAGAGGGGCATAGCAACCCTTCAACCCTCTCAGGAAGCCTACATGGCTGAAGTTGAAAGCTCAAGCAGTGAAGAAGACAGGCAAAGGTTGGTCATAAACCCTAAGTACCCTGAACAAAGAATAAGGGTCAATCCAAACCTCTCTCAAGAGACCCTTTCATACCTTGAAAAATTGCTAACACACTACAGCGATGTATTCGCCTGGTGTCCAGAAGATATGACCGGGATCCCCCGGAACATTGCCGAGCATGAGTTGAGAATACCACCGGATGTCAAGCCTGTGGTCCAAAAGAAAAGAAGCTTGGCACCTGAGAGAAGTCTGGCAGCCTGCCAAGAGGTTGAAAAGCTTGTGTCGGCCGGTATTCTCCGAGAAGTCAAATACCAGTCATGGGTTGCAAACCCGGTTATGGTCAAGAAACCAGACAACTCTTGGAGGATGTGCATAGACTTTAAGGATCTTAACAAAGCTTGTCCTAAGGATTGCGGTACTGTTGATGCAACAAATACAAGACCAACGGTGGTAGCTGGGCTGGTTAGGCAAAAGGGTTGAAGGGTTCAACTTTGCCTAACGCAGGTCGTGGGGTCCCCCCACGTTTGCAAAACGCGGAAGGAAGGTCACTAGTTAGTTTTTGTTGTTTGCTGGAGATCCTTCTCTGAATTGTATCCAGATTCGGATGTGGGAGCAAATAGAATGTGTGTGGTGTGTGTGAAAAGGAGTGACTCGCATGTAAGCAAGTACTCAATGTGAATGACCAGAGATTAGAGAATCAGAGCTGGCCAGGAGATGTTTTCTGAAGTAAATGAAGTGTCAATTTATAGGAGAAGACATCTTCCGAAGTAGAATTCATTTGACTAGTGATCCTTCTTGCAGTGAGGGGCTTACCCTTTCGGGGGTTGAAGCCTTTTGTCCCCGGATAATAGCATGCATTCCTGTAGACCTGCATTACTTTTGCGGCTGTGGGTTGGTGAAGCAATCCCTGGATGTGACTGGCTACTGTTCCCGTGTTGCTTTTCCCTTCCTCACAGCTTTTTAAGCCTTGAACCCTTTAAACTTTTAAGCATTTACGTATTTAGCCATTTTATTCAATCTTAGGCTACCCCCGTCATCAGCCCCCCAAGTCAGAGGTTTTTGGGGGATGAGCTCAAAGACGTTTGACTTTTATACGCATGTTTTACTGCTAAAAAGTTTCAAGGATTCGATGCTTGAAGGCTTGAAGGGTTGTGATCAGTTAATTTTTGAATTTTAAATAACTGACGGTTGATGTGATTGATGTATGGCAGTTTTTAGGGTGGCAGTTACTGTTTGCCATTATTACCCCTATTTGTAGGTTATTTTATATTTTCACCTCTCACTTATTTACACCATTTGGTTTGGATAAACATCACTTTCCTTCCTTCTTTTTCTCTCAAGTTTTCCCCCTTATTCGAAAATCAGGTCAGTCCCATTTCTCTTATTCTCTTTTTAATTGTTCATAGTTATGGGTGCTCGGAAGGATATGGCAAAATCCTTCTCTCGACTGACCCAAGAGGAAGTTGATTTATTTTGTGCGGAATGGGGAATAGGGACAAAGTATAGACCGGTTGCACCGGCTTGTGATAAATCTGTCAATGCTTGTCCTTCTGGTATGATTGCCTTGTATTGTCGTCATTTTGAGTTCTCAAATCTCCGTTACCCGTTTTCAAACTTTGTGTTGAATGTATTGGAATATTATCGAGTGTCTTTTGGTCAAGTTCATCCTTTAGGCATGGCTAGGGTTTTGCATTTTGAGATTTTGTGTCGGGCTTGTGGGTATGATCCATCTTTGTTGTCCTTTCGTCGCTTTTTCCGGCTTGCTAAGAATGGTGATTGGTTCACCTTTGAAACCAGCCAAGTTGACACTTGCTTAATCTCGTCCATGGTTTCTACACTTGGGGTGTGGAAAGATCAGTTTTTCTGGGTGTCGGAGGAAATCCTCCCTTTTAAACCTGTTTGGAGACACCCAGATGCTGTCTTGAACGAGCCGGAGCCCTCTGATTCCGAGATAAACGCTCGCTTCTTAGAAACTCTTAGGGAGTGTCCTTCTAGGCTTCGCCCTTTCCCTGAGCATTTGTTGGTGTTGTTGGGTTTAAGTAAGTTGTGGGAAAATGCTAACCGGGACCCGGTGCTTATTAGAGATGGGAAGGGTATGCCCTTATTCCTTTCCTTGCTTTTTATTTCTTTTTATTTGTCTGCTTATGTCCTTTTATATTTTGTATTGTAGTTATGTCTGCCTTGGATTTTATTAAGAATGATGATACCTCTGACGTTGTTTTTGATGATGCTGCTGCTACCCCTGGTGAGAATGCGGTTGTTAAGGGTGCTGACTATAGGTTTGAGGGTTCTGGTTATGTTAATGTTCCGAATGTCAAAGGGTTCACCAAGGTTAGTGTGTCCAAAGGTTCTACTCGCCGTTCTCAACGTCATCTGAAGGGTGTTGAGCAACCTTCTGGCTCAGAGCCTATTGACGTTAGTGATGATATTGAGGCATCAGAGGGTCAACCTATGGATGTTGGCAAAGGCAAGGAAAAGGAGTTGATTGTTTCGAGCAAGAAGAAGAAATTGGTTAAGAGGGGTACTATTTCTGCTATTGAAGGTTCGTCGGCCAAAAGTGTTGAAAGCTTCGAGGGTTCAGAGGACATTTATGTGCCCAATTGGAAGGTTAAGGTTGGTGACAATTTTAAGGATCCTACTGTGTGTGCTGAAGCTTTGGCTCATTTTGCTCCTCCCGGTGTTCGAGATGCCATATCTGAGATGGAGGGTGATCACCTTATCTCTAGGATGATGCTCAGTTCTTGCAACCTTTCTGCCTTTTTGGCTGAAGGTGTTACCCGCTTTGCTAAAGGGATGCGGGAATATGAAGAGACTTCCAAGAAGAAGGAGAAAATGAAGGCTTCCATTGCTGCCATGAAGAAGGAAATTGAGAACTTTTCTGAGAAAGAGTTGGCTTGGAACAAGAAGATTGAGGAGTTGACTAAGAGGCACGATATTGAAATGGGTGATCTTAGGAAAAGCTTTGAAGCTAACTTATTGAAACTGAAGGCTGACCGGGAGACCTTGGCTGTGCAAAAGAAAGCCTTTGATAAGGAGAAGGATGGTTTGAAAGCTTTGGTTGCCCAAACTACCGGGGATAACCAGTGGCTTATTGAACATGGCTTTCATCAGGTGGTTACCTATCTCTTGCACTCTAAGGAATTTAACTCCGCTCTTGGTGATGTCTACACTAAGCTCCTCAATCTGGGAAAACACCAAGGCCTTATTGCGGGTTATAAGCTTCATGAGTCTGGCAACCCTTTGGAGAAATCTCCTCTGTACCGTCCCGAAGCTTCTGACGTCTTTAAGAGTTCCGTGGAGCAAATGGAGAGGTTATCCTACCCGTATGTAAGTCAAGTTTCCTCTTGCTATGGTAAGCCTCTCTCTGCTTTACAGGAATTGAAGCCGGATGGTTTGAATGACAAGTTATGTGCTGAACTGCTTGGCTCCCTTTCGAGGAAACGTTCCTTTTCGGGGGATAGTGAGGATAGTTTTCCTGGGGAGGCCGATGCTCCGAAGGATGCTAGTTTGGAAGTTTCAGCTGTTGATGATCAAGGTCCGAAGGCTAAGAAGGTTAAGAAGACTAAAAAGGTCAAGGGTAGCATTTCTGGGGCTACTAAGCCTTCTGTTGATGCCTAAAATTCGTAGCTTTCTTAGCACTTTGTTAAAACAATTCGTGGTTTGTAACTGTTGAACAATATTATGTTTTCAGGGACCCTTAAGGTTCCTTTTGGTTGTGTTGAAGGCCTGTATGGCCGTTGAACAATGTCTAGACTTGCAAGTTACTAGGACTTGCCTTAACTTATGTTTAGAAGTCTTTTAGGACTTTCTTTGACATGGTACAATGTTTTAACTTTCTACCTTATGTTGCGTTTTTTAGATTTGTGCCTGCTTCCGTTAAGGTAGTCTGTTTGGCTTTAACCTTCCAAGCCTTTTGGCTGTTTGTTACTAGGTTGAAGCCTTTAGGGTTTCGAGTTGTTACTCGGGTGGCTTGAAGCCTTGAAGGCTTCTTGGTCTTGTGCCTTGACTTGGTTTCTATCTTTGTGATTTTTGTCCAAGTGACTTTGTTCTTGTAGATTTTCTTTGTTCTTTTGTAACTTTGTCTTTGTCGAGTTTGTGCTGCCCTTATGTTTTTTATACCTAAAAGGGTTCAGTGCTGCAGACACTTAGCCTTGGCATTTTTAACAAGAAGAGATAGCACCTATCCTTTTTATTATTTATTTGGTTTTCACTTGACTTTTTCGAGCCTGTTTACAGATTATATTTTTAAGGCTTATGGAACATTTGGTGTGGGCTGTTCACACCCGTCTATGAGACAATTTTATGTTTTCTTAACAAGTCTCATGGAGTTGTATTGATTTAGGAACTCACCCCTTATATAGGTTCTTTTTAACCCTTGAACCTATTGAGCGATGTGGCCTGGGAGCTCATCCCCTTACATGGCCCTTGCCATGGAGTTTTTTGCTAGGTTCTCAACCTGATGTTAGGATAGAAAGACAAGTTTTGACAAAACAACTTCATTCATTTAAGCAATATTCGCTTCTTACAAAAGGTATTCATAGTGTTGTTCAGAATACATTTTGATACAAACCAAACTTTTTTAAACGTGGAACCTTTTTAGGGTTTTGCCGTTCCAATGCCTTGGAAGCCTTTTGCCTTCTGAATCTGCCAACTTGTAGGATCCACCCTTGTGTGCTTCAAGGATGGTGTATGGACCCTCCCATTTTGGGCCAAGCTTTCCTTGATTTTCTTTCTTGCTGTCTTCGTTGTTTCTGAGGACCAGGTCCCCTGGCTTGAAACGTTCGTTCTTGACTTTTTTGTTGTAGTAAGCCTCCATTTGCTGTTTGTATTTTGCCTCTTGAATTGCGGCTTGATCTCTTGCTTCCTCTAGGAGTTGTAAGTTCAACATGGTCTCTTTTTGGTTTGTTTCGGGATCCATGTTGACAATTCTTTGGGTTACAACTCCTATCTCAGCGGGGATCACAGCTTCAGATCCGAATACCAGGCTATAAGGTGTTTTCTTATGGCTTGTTTTTTCGGTTGTTCTAATTGCCCATAGGACACTAGGCAATTCTTCAAGCCAATTGCTTTCGTATCTTCCCAATCTTGTCTTGATGCCTTCTACTATGCTTCTATTTGTTCTTTCAACCTGACCGTTTGATTGCGGATAAGCCACCGAGCTAAAAACCTGATCGATTTTGTATTCCTTGCACCAAATGCTGAAAGGCTTCTCAGCAAATTGCCTTCCGTTGTCGGTGACAAGTACTCCCGGCAATCCATAACGGCAAATGATGTTCTCCCAAACAAAGTCGATGACTTGCTTTCCTGTGATCTTAGCAAGTGGTTTGACCTCGGGCCACTTAGTGAAGTAATCTACTGCCACCAACAAGAATTTTACCCCTCCTTTGCTTGGGGGAAATGGACCAACAATGTCCATTCCCCATTTATAGAATGGCCATGCCGCGGTTATCGGGACTAAATCATGCTTGGGGCTTTTTGGGATTGGTGCATGGATCTGGCAAGCAACACATTTCTTCAATTCTTCGGCTGTATCGCGATGCATTGAAGGCCAGAAATATCCGAGGTTCATGAGCTTTGCAACTACCGACCTAGCTCCAAAGTGAGCTCCGCATACACCTTCATGAATTTCCTTGATCAAATACTTACTTTGCTCGGGACCGACACATCTTAGCAAGGGATCAAGGTAACCCTTTTTGTAAAGGGTTTCTCCTTGTAGTATGTATTGCCTTGCCTTGATTTCAACCCTTTTAGCTTCCACTTGATCATTAGGTAATTCACCATTTTTGAGGAACTTTCTTATGGGAGTCATCCAGTTTGGATCTTCTTCAGTAACCACGTCTTGAACCTCCAATTCATTAATGGATGGGGACTTCAACACTTCTACCAGTACCTTCTTGGTGAGGTGGGCAAAAGTGAGAGATGCAAGCTTACTTAGGGCATCGGCCTTTTTGTTTTGAGACCTGGGGATCTGTTTGATGTTACACGCTTGGAAGGTACTCATCAGTTCCTTGGATTTTTCTCTGTATTTTTTCATGTTGGGCTCTTTAGCTATGTAGCTGTCATTCACTTGGCTTGAGACCAGCAACGAATCCGTGAACACTTCAAGCTTTTCAACCTTCATTTCTTTGGCCAGCCTTAGGCCGGCTATTAGTGCTTCGTATTCAGCCTCGTTATTGGTGGTCTGAAAATCAAAACGGAGAGCATATGTGAATTCCAAACCTTTTGGGTTGATCAAAATTAACCCAGCCCCTGACCCTTCAACGCTTGAAGCCCCGTCGGTAAAAAGCTTCCAGGCTTCAGGGTTAGAAGGTTCAGTGGTGGTAGTGTTTACTTCAGTGGCTGTTTGGTTTGGGACTTCCACAATGAAATCAGCCAAGACTTGTGCCTTGATAGCTTTTCTTGGGACATAGGTGATGTTATGTTCACCCAGTTCTATGGCCCATTTGGCTAATCGCCCCGAGTTTTCAGGTATTTCAAGCACACTCTTAATAGGTTGGTCGGTGACCACTTGTATGGGTGTGCTTGGAAGTACCTTCGAAGCCTTCTAGCTGTTTGAACTAAGGCTAGGGCAAGTTTTTCAAGGGGAGGGTGTTTCGTTTCAGCTAATTTTAAAGTTTTGCTGAAAAAATAAACGGGTACCTGGGCCTTGTCTCGTTCAATGGTGAGGACTGCACTGATGGCCTCGTCCGTGATTGAGAGGTACACCAATATTAACTCCCCGGTTTTTGGTGCCGCAATATCTGGTAGGGAAGCTAGATGTTGCTTCATTTGGTTGAAAGCTTCGTCAGCTTCTTCAGTCCATTTGAAATCCTTCTTATCTGAGCAGTTCTTGAGCGTTTTGTAGAAGGGCAGAGATCTTTCGGCCAATTTTGAGGTAAAACGCTTCAAGGCTGCAAGCTTCCCGTTCAAGCTTTCAACCTCCTTCTTGGTCTTTGGTGGCTTGGTTTCAAGGACTGCTTTCACCTTGTTTGGGTTGGCTTTGATGCTTTGTTTTCCAACAATGTGACCCAAGAATTTTCCCTCCTCGAATCCGAACGAACATTTTTCCGGGTTAAGCTTCATGTTAACCTTTCTGAGGTTCTTGAAAGTTTCTTGGATATCATCAAGCATTTGATATTCCATCTTGCTTTTAATCACCAAGTCATCGACGTATGCCTCCATGTTTTTGCCAATTTGGCTTTCAAAGGCTTTGTCAACGAGCCGTTGATAGGTTGCCCCGGCATTCTTGAGGCCGAAAGGCATCTTTTGATAACAAAAGATCCCTTTGTCTGTGTGAAAGGCTGTCTTTTCCTCATCCTCTTTCTTCATGAGGATCTGGTGATAACCTTTGTATGCATCAAGAAAGCATTTGAACGAGTAACCCGTGAGGGAGTCAACCTTGAGATCAATTTCAGGTAGTGGATAGTGATGATGGGGGTAGCCTAAGATTGAATAAAATGGCTAAATACGTAAATGCTTAAAAGTTTAAAGGGTTCAAGGCTTAAAAAGCTGTGAGGAAGGGAAAAGCAACACGGGAACAGTAGCCAGTCACATCCAGGGATTGCTTCACCAACCCACAGCCGCAAAAGTAATGCAGGTCTGCAAGAATGCACGCTATTATCCGGGGGACAAAAGGCTTCAACCCCCGAAAGGGTAAGCCCCTCACTGCAAGAAGGATCACTAGTCAAATGAATTCTACTTCGGGAGATGTCTTCTCCTATAAATTGACACTTCATTTACTTCAGAAAACATCTCCTGGCCAGCTCTGATTCTCTAATCTCTGGTCATTCACATTGAGTACTTGCTTACATGCGAGTCACTCCTTTTCACACACACCACACACATTCTATTTGCTCCCACATCCGAATCTGGATACAATTCAGAGAAGGATCTCCAGCAAACAACAAAAACTAACTAGTGAACCTCCTTCCGAGTTTTGCAAACGTGGGGGGACCCCACGACCTGCGTTAGGCAAAGTTGAACCCTTCAACCCTTTTGCCTAACCAGCCCAGCTACCACCGTTGGTCTTGTATTTGTTGCATCAACAAGTTGGCGTCCACCGTGGGGCTACGCCGCTATTTCTTCTCGAAAAGACCTAGTAGTGTAGCTCTATTCACTTAAAATCACCATGTCTGAAAGTGGATCCCCGGAAGAAGTAAATCAGATTCCAAACGCTTCTACTCCGGGTAGTAGCCAAGCTCACGTGGCTATACCAACTTCTTTCTCAACTCCGGGGAGCACACCCGAGTTCCTCAACTTCAACACACCAACTCCGTCTAGATCCGGAGTTCCATCTCCCAATATCGGTGTCTCCGACGCCCCATCATGTGTTGAACTCACCCCTGAAGGGGTTGCCAACAATTTCCTCGTGCTAAGGTCCCTTCTCAACCAACATGTGAGTAAAGAAAGAGAAAAGGGAGTGAGGATTCGTTTAGACTATGATGAACCTGAACCAACATTGTCTCCTGGGCCACCTCCCCCTCTTTTTGCAACAAAAAGTGAGGCTGGCCCCAGTAATCTTTCAAACCCTTATCTGTCCACTATGACAAATCCTACGGTGCATCCTATCTTCTCTTCCCAACCAATTACTAGTGGTGCTCCTTTGGGACATGAGCTAACTCTTGACCAGCTCCTACAATCCCCAGTAACAAGCTATCCAGCATCTACCACAACCACATGGGAGCAAGCTCTTTCCGTGCTCCCCTTAGCACGAAGTGCTGTTATGAGTGCTCCCCTTGGGATAAACTGCTATGCCGGCCCAGGAAGCCTTCAAGGCTTCAACCCCATGCCCAATATGATGACCCAGATGATGGCCAACTTCCCATGGCAACACTTCATCAATCAAGTGCTCGCCACTCAGGGAAATAACGGCAATAGCAGTAATGTGGATGCAAGGGCTGAAGAAGACTTGGCTAAACCATACTAGCCAAGTAACCTTTCATGTTTTTCAAGGCACATAGCCGATTATGATTTCCAGTCAAAGATCAAAATGCCAGCCCACATCAGGACGTATGATGGGACTGAAGATCCTGAGGACCATCTTCAAATCTTCACCGGTGCAGTTCGGATAGAGAAATGGTCCAACGCCGAGTGTTGCCTAATGTTCATGCAAACTCTTGTTGGATCCGCCAGAATCTGGTTCAACGATTTACCTGCTCAAAGCGTTCGAAGCTTTGACGATCTTAGCAAGGGTTTCCTGGCCAATTTCTCCCAACAAAGGCGATATGTCAAATACGCAACAGTGATCTTTCAGATAAAACAACGGGATGATGAAAGCCTTCGTGCTTTCATTGAACGATACAAGAAGGAAGGTCTGACTTATGTAGGGGCCGACGAGAAAATGAGAGTGGCTGGTTTCATGAATGCCATCACCTCTAAGTACCTCACAAGAGATTTCAACAAATCCCTACCCAAGACCTTGGAAGAGGTTCTCGAAAGGGCTGAAGCCCACATTCGGGGAGAGGAGGCAGTAGACATTAAAGAGCAAAGAAAAAGAGGATCCGGCTGGCGAAGCAATAGCCCAGCTAGAAAGAGGGGGAACTTCAACTCCTATGACAGGCGGTCAAAGGGTTCAGACCCTCGAAGGTCTGAAGGTCGGAACCTTTCAAGCAGGGAAAAAGACATAAGTTTCACACCCCTCATAAAGACCCCTCAAGAAATCCTTGCAACGGAAGAAGTTAAACAAAACTTTCGGCCTCCTAGGCCTCTCCCCAAGAGCAGGAAGAACCAGAACTCCACCCAATACTGCGAATTTCATGAAGAGAAAGGTCACCACACCAATGATTGCTTCCAACTCAAGAAAAGAATAGAAGAGGCTGTTAAGTCCGGAGAACTCGCTCATTTGGTAAAGGGAGCCCGGGACAAAATGGCTGAAGGAAAGGGTAAGGAAGTCAATATGGTAGATTTCGATGGAAGGGTTCCTCATAAAAGGCAGCGGTTGGAAGCTTGGGAGCTTCAGTGTTTTTGATTCCCCCCAACGGAGAAAGACCCTCTCTCTAACCCTCTTGTAGTAGAAGCTACCGTGGGAACATTGCAAACATACAGGGCATACATAGACACGGGGGCAGCCACTGAAATCATGTTCGAGAAATTCTTCAACCGTTTGAGCCGTGAAGAACGTTCGAGGCTTCAACCCTCTGGAACCTCTGTAAAAGGTATCACCGACATACCCCTCAAGCCTTTAGGGCAACTGACACTTAATGTTCGTTTCAGTGAAGGTTTAAAAGAAAGAACCCGACCACTCACCTTTGTGGTTATCAACATCCCCTCAAGCTATGATGTGATCATTGGAAGACCAGGACAGTGTGCATTTTACATGGCCGTGTCTGTTGGCCACGGCACAGTCAAACTTCCTACCGAGAGGGGCATAGCAACCCTTCAACCCTCTCAGGAAGCCTACATGGTTGAAGGTGAAAGCTTAAACAGTGAAGAAGACAGGCAAAGGTTGGTCATAAACCCTAAGTACCCTGAACAAAGAATAAGGGTCAATCCAAACCTCTCTCAAGAGACCCTTTTATACCTTGAAAAATTGCTAACACACTACAGCGATGTATTCGCCTGGTGTCCAGAAGATATGACCGGGATCCCCCGGAACATTGCCGAGCATGAGTTGAGAATACCACCGGATGTCAAGCCTATGGTCCAAAAGAAAAGAAGCTTGGCACCTGAGAGAAGTCTGGAAGCCTGCCAAGAGGTTGAAAAGCTTGTGTCGGCCGGTATTCTCCGAAAAGTCAAATACCAGTCATGGGTTGCAAACCCGGTTATGGTCAAGAAACCAGACAACTCTTGGAGGATGTGCATAGACTTTAAGGATCTTAACAAAGCTTGTCCTAAGGATTGCTATCCACTACCTGAAATTGATCTCAAGGTTGACTCCCTCACGGGTTACTCGTTCAAATGCTTTCTTGATGCATACAAAGGTTATCACCAGATCCTCATGAAGAAAGAGGATGAGGAAAAGACAGCCTTTCACACAGACAAAGGGATCTTTTGTTATCAAAAGATGCCTTTCGGCCTCAAGAATGCCGGGGCAGCCTATCAACGGCTCGTTGACAAAGCCTTTGAAAGCCAAATTGGCAAAAACATGGAGGCATACGTCGATGACTTGGTGATTAAAAGCAAGACGGAATATCAAATGCTTGATGATATCCAAGAAACTTTCAAGAACCTCAGAAAGGTTAACATGAAGCTTAACCCGGAAAAATGTTCGTTCGGATTCGAGGAGGGAAAATTCTAGGGTCACATTGTTGGAAAACAAAGCATCAAAGCCAACCCAAACAAGGTGAAAGCAGTCCTTGAAACCAAGCCACCAAAGACCAAAAAGGAGGTTGAAAGCTTGAACGGGAAGCTTGCAGCCTTGAAGCATTTTACCTCAAAATTGGCCGAAAGATCTCCGCCCTTCTACAAAACGCTCAAGAACTGCTCAGATAAGAAGGATTTCAAATGGACTGAAGAAGCTGACGAAGCTTTCAACCAAATGAAGCAACATCTAGCTTCCCTACCAGATATTGCGGCACCAAAAACCGGGGAGTTAATATCGGTGTACCTCTCAATCACGGACGAGGCCATCAGTGCAGTCCTCACCATTGAACGAGACAAGGCCCAGGTACCCGTTTATTTTTTCAGCAAAACTTTAAAATTAGCTGAAACGAAATACCCTCCCCCTGAAAAACTTGCCCTAGCCTTAGTTCAAACAGCTAGAAGGCTTCGAAGGTACTTCCAAGCACACCCCATACAAGTGGTCACCGACCAACCTATTAAGAGTGTGCTTGAAAAACCTGAAAACTCGGGGCGATTAGCCAAATGGGCCATAGAACTGGGTGAACATAACATCACCTATGTCCCAAGAAAAGCTATCAAGGCACAAGTCTTGGCCGATTTCATTGTGGAAGTCCCAAACCAAACAACCACTGAAGTAAACACTACCACCACTGAACCTTCTAACCCTGAAGCCTGGAAGCTTTTTACCGACGGGGCTTCAAGCGTTGAAGGGTCAGGGGCTGGGTTAATTTTGATCAACCCAAAAGGTTTGGAATTCACATATGCTCTCCGTTTTGATTTTCAGACCACCAATAACGACGCTGAATACGAAGCACTAATAGCCGGCCTAAGGCTGGCCAAAGAAATGAAGGTTGAAAAGCTTGAAGTGTTCACGGATTCGTTGCTGGTCTCAAGCCAAGTGAATGACAGCTACATAGCTAAAGAGCCCAACATGAAAAAATACAGAGAAAAATCCAAGGAACTGATGAGTACCTTCCAAGCGTGTAACATCAAACAGATCCCCAGGTCTCAAAACAAAAAGGCCGATGCCCTAAGTAAGCTTGCATCTCTCACTTTTGCCCACCTCACCAAGAAGGTACTGGTAGAAGTGTTGAAGGCCCCATCCATTAATGAATTGGAGGTTCAAGACGTGGTTACTGAAGAAGATCCAAACTGGATGACTCCCATAAGAAAGTTCCTCAAAAATGGTGAATTACCCAATGATCAAGTGGAAGCTAAAAGGGTTGAAATCAAGGCAAGGCAATACATACTACAAGGAGAAACCCTTTACAAAAAGGGTTACCTTGATCCCTTGCTAAGATGTGTCGGTCCCGAGCAAAGTAAGTATTTGATCAAGGAAATTCATGAAGGTGTATGCGGAGCTCACTTTGGAGCTAGGTCGGTAGTTGCAAAGCTCATGAACCTCGGATATTTCTGGCCTTCAATGCATCGCGATACAGCCGAAGAATTCAAGAAATGTGATGCTTGCCAGATCCATGCACCAATCCCAAAAAGTCCCAAGCATGATTTAGTCCCGATAACCGCGGCATGGCCATTCCATAAATGGGGAATGGACATTGTTGGTCCATTTCCCCCAAGCAAAGGAGGGGTAAAATTCTTGTTGGTGGCAGTAGATTACTTCACTAAGTGGCCCGAGGTCAAACCACTTGCTAAGATCACAGGAAAGCAAGTCATCGACTTTGTTTGGGAGAACATCATTTGCCGTTATGGATTGCCGGGAGTACTTGTCACCGACAACGGAAGGCAATTTGCTGAGAAGCCTTTCAGCATTTGGTGCAAGGAATACAAAATCGATCAGGTTTTTAGCTCGGTGGCTTATCCGCAATCAAACGGTCAGGTTGAAAGAACAAATAGAAGCATAGTAGAAGGCATCAAGACAAGATTGGGAAGATACGAAAGCAATTGGCTTGAAGAATTGCCTAGTGTCCTATGGGCAATTAGAACAACCGAAAAAACAAGCCATAAGAAAACACCTTATAGCCTGGTATTCGGATCTGAAGCTGTGATCCCCGCTGAGATAGGAGTTGTAACCCAAAGAATTGTCAACATGGATCCCGAAACAAACCAAAAAGAGACCATGTTGAACTTACAACTCCTAGAGGAAGCAAGAGATCAAGCCGCAATTCAAGAGGCAAAATACAAACAGCAAATGGAGGCTTACTACAACAAAAAAGTCAAGAACGAACGTTTCAAGCCAGGGGACCTGGTCCTCAGAAACAACGAAGACAGCAAGAAAGAAAATCAAGGAAAGCTTGGCCCAAAATGGGAGGGTCCATACACCATCCTTGAAGCACACAAGGGTGGATCCTACAAGTTGGCAGATTCAGAAGGCAAAAGGCTTCCAAGGCATTGGAACGGCAAAACCCTAAAAAGGTTCCACGTTTAAAAAAGTTTGGTTTGTATCAAAATGTATTCTGAACAACACTATGAATACCTTTTGTAAGAAGCGAATATTGCTTAAATGAATGAAGTTGTTTTGTCAAAACTTGTCTTTCTATCCTAACATCAGGTTGAGAACCTAGCAAAAAACTCCATGGCAAGGGCCATGTAAGGGGATGAGCTCCCAGGCCACATCGCTCAATAGGTTCAAGGGTTAAAAAGAACCTATATAAGGGGTGAGTTCCTAAATCAATACAACTCCATGAGACTTGTTAAGAAAACATAAAATTGTCTCATAGACGGGTGTGAACAGCCCACACCAAATGTTCCATAAGCCTTAAAAATATAATCTGTAAACAGGCTCGAAAAAGTCAAGTGAAAACCAAATAAATAATAAAAAGGATAGGTGCTATCTCTTCTTGTTAAAAATGCCAAGGCTAAGTGTCTGCAGCACTGAACCCTTTTAGGTATAAAAAACATAAGGGCAGCACAAACTCGACAAAGACAAAGTTACAAAAGAACAAAGAAAATCTACAAGAACAAAGTCACTTGGACAAAAATCACAAAGATAGAAACCAAGTCAAGGCACAAGACCAAGAAGCCTTCAAGGCTTCAAGCCACCCGAGTAACAACTCGAAACCCTAAAGGCTTCAACCTAGTAACAAACAGCCAAAAGGCTTGGAAGGTTAAAGCCAAACAGACTACCTTAACGGAAGCAGGCACAAATCTAAAAAACGCAACATAAGGTAGAAAGTTAAAACATTGTACCATGTCAAAGAAAGTCCTAAAAGACTTCTAAACATAAGTTAAGGCAAGTCCTAGTAACTTGCAAGTCTAGACATTGTTCAACGGCCATACAGGCCTTCAACACAACCAAAAGGAACCTTAAGGGTCCCTGAAAACATAATATTGTTCAACAGTTACAAACCACGAATTGTTTTAACAAAGTGCTAAGAAAGCTACGAATTTTAGGCATCAACAGAAGGCTTAGTAGCCCCAGAAATGCTACCCTTGACCTTTTTAGTCTTCTTAACCTTCTTAGCCTTCGGACCTTGATCATCAACAGCTGAAACTTCCAAACTAGCATCCTTCGGAGCATCGGCCTCCCCAGGAAAACTATCCTCACTATCCCCCGAAAAGGAACGTTTCCTCGAAAGGGAGCCAAGCAGTTCAGCACATAACTTGTCATTCAAACCATCCGGCTTCAATTCCTGTAAAGCAGAGAGAGGCTTACCATAGCAAGAGGAAACTTGACTTACATACGGGTAGGATAACCTCTCCATTTGCTCCACGGAACTCTTAAAGACGTCAGAAGCTTCGGGACGGTACAGAGGAGATTTCTCCAAAGGGTTGCCAGACTCATGAAGCTTATAACCCGCAATAAGGCCTTGGTGTTTTCCCAGATTGAGGAGCTTAGTGTAGACATCACCAAGAGCGGAGTTAAATTCCTTAGAGTGCAAGAGATAGGTAACCACCTGATGAAAGCCATGTTCAATAAGCCACTGGTTATCCCCGGTAGTTTGGGCAACCAAAGCTTTCAAACCATCCTTCTCCTTATCAAAGGCTTTCTTTTGCACAGCCAAGGTCTCCCGGTCAGCCTTCAGTTTCAATAAGTTAGCTTCAAAGCTTTTCCTAAGATCACCCATTTCAATATCGTGCCTCTTAGTCAACTCCTCAATCTTCTTGTTCCAAGCCAACTCTTTCTCAGAAAAGTTCTCAATTTCCTTCTTCATGGCAGCAATGGAAGCCTTCATTTTCTTCTTCTTCTTGGAAGTCTCTTCATATTCCCGCATCCCTTTAGCAAAGCGGGTAACACCTTCAGCCAAAAAGGCAGAAAGGTTGCAGGAACTGAGCATCATCCTAGAGATAAGGTGATCACCCTCCATCTCAGATATGGCATCTCGAACACCGGGAGGAGCAAAATGAGCCAAAGCTTCAGCACACACAGCAGGATCCTTAAAATTGTCACCAACCTTAACCTTCCAATTGGGCACATAAATGTCCTCTGAACCCTCGAAGCTTTCAACACTTTTGGCCGACGAACCTTCAATAGCAGAAATAGTACCCCTCTTAACCAATTTCTTCTTCTTGCTCGAAACAATCAACTCCTTTTCCTTGCCTTTGCCAACATCCACAGGTTGACCCTCTGATGCCTCAATATCATCACTAATGTCAATAGGCTCTGAGCCAGAAGGTTGCTCAACACCCTTCAGATGACGTTGAGAACGGCGAGTAGAACCTTTGGACACACTAACCTTGGTGAACCCTTTGACATTCGGAGCATTAACATAACCAGAACCCTCAAACCTATAGTCAGCACCCTTAACAACCGCATTCTCACCAGGGGTAGCAGCAGCATCATCAAAAACAACGTCAGAGGTATCATCACTCTTAATAAAATCCAAGGCAGACATAACTACAATACAAAATATAAAAGGACATAATCAGACAAATAAAAAGAAATAAAAAGCAAGGAAAGGAATAAGGGCATACCCTTCCCATCTCTAATAAGCACCGGGTCCCGGTTAGCATTTTCCCACAACTTACTTAAACCCAACAACACCAACAAATGCTCAGGGAAAGGGCGAAGCCTAGAAGGACACTCCCTAAGAGTTTCTAAGAAGCGAGCGTTTATCTCGGAATCAGAGGGCTCCGGCTCGTTCAAGACAGCATCTGGGTGTCTCCAAACAGGTTTAAAAGGGAGGATTTCCTCCAACATCCAGAAAAACCGATCTTTCCACACCCCAAGTGTAGAAACCATGGACGAGATTAAGCAAGTGTCAACTTGGCTGGTTTCAAAGGTGAACCAATCACCATTCTTAGCAAGCCGGAAAAAGCGACGAAAGGACAACAAAGATGGATCATACCCACAAGCCCGACACAGAATCTCAAAATGCAAAACCCTAGCCATGCCTAAAGGATGAACTTGACCAAAAGACACTCGATAATATTCCAATACATTCAACACAAAGTTTGAAAACGGGTAACGGAGATTTGAGAACTCAAAATGATGACAATACAAGGCAATCATACCAGAAGGACAAGCATTGACAGATTTATCACAAGCCGGTGCAACCGGTCTATACTTTGTCCCTATTCCCCATTCCGCACAAAATAAATCGACTTCCTCTTGGGTCAGTCGAGAGAAGGATTTTGCCATATCCTTCCGAGCACCCATAACTATGAACAATTAAAAAGAGAATAAGAGAAATGGGACTGACCTGATTTTCGAATAAGGGGGAAAACTTGAGAGAAAAAGAAGGAAGGAAAGTGATGTTTATCCAAAGCAAATGGTGTAAATAAGTGAGAGGTGAAAATATAAAATAACCTACAAATAGGGGTAATAATGGCAAACAGTAACTGTCACCCTAAAAACTGCCATACATCAATCACATCAACCGTCAGTTATTTAAAATTCAAAAATTAACTGATCACAACCCTTCAAGCCTTCAAGCATCGAATCCTTGAAACTTTTTAGCAGTAAAACACGCGTATAAAAGTCAGACGTCTTTGAGCTCATCCCCCAAAAACCTCTGACTTGGGGGGCTGATGACGGGGGTAGCCTAAGATTGAATAAAATGGCTAAATACGTAAATGCTTAAAAGTTTAAAGGGTTCAAGGCTTAAAAAGCTGTGAGGAAGGGAAAAGCAACATGGGAACAGTAGCCAGTCACATCCAGGGATTGCTTCACCAACCCACAGCCGCAAAAGTAATGCAGGTCTGCAGGAATGCACGCTATTATCCGGGGGACAAAAGGCTTCAACCCCCGAAAGGGTAAGCCCCTCACTGCAAGAAGGATCACTAGTCAAATGAATTCTACTTCGGGAGATGTCTTCTCCTATAAATTGACACTTCATTTACTTCAGAAAACATCTCCTGGCCAGCTCTGATTCTCTAATCTCTGGTCATTCACATTGAGTACTTGCTTACATGCGAGTCACTCCTTTTCACACACACCACACACATTCTATTTGCTCCCACATCCGAATCTGGATACAATTCAGAGAAGGATCTCCAGCAAACAACAAAAACTAACTAGTGAACCTCCTTCCGCGTTTTGCAAACGTGGGGGGACCCCACGACCTGCGTTAGGCAAAGTTGAACCCTTCAACCCTTTTGCTTAACCAGCCCAGCTACCACCGTTGGTCTTGTATTTGTTGCATCAACAGTACCGCAACCTAAAAATTGTTCTCAGGGCGGAGAAAAAGGCTTATGTCCTTGAAGGACCAATTCCCGAAGCACCTGCTGCTAATACGAGTGTAGCCCGTAAGACATGGGAAAAACATGTTGATGATTCCCAATATGTGACATGTCTTATGCTTGCTATGATGGTTCCAGAACTTCAGAAGAATCTGGAAAACTTGGGAGCATATGAGATGAGTGAGCAGCTGAAAAACATGTTTCAGTAGCAAGCTCGTCATGAGCATTTTGAGGTGATGAGATCTCTCATTACATGTCGCATGCAGGAAGGTACTTCGGTCAGTGCTCATGTACTGAAAATGAAGTCTTTCGTTGATCAACTGGAGCGTCTGAACGCACCCCTTAGTAATGAGTTAGCTACGGATGTGATCCTTAACTCGCTACCCAATTAATATCATCAGTTTGTTTTGAACTATAACATGAATAGGTGGGAAAGAACGATCCCAGAGTTGCATCAGATGCTAAAAACTGCTGAGACAAACATCCCAACTAAGGGCAATCCAGTGCTGGCGATCAGGGAAGGAAGAATTACCAAGAAGAAGTCATCCAAGGGAAAAGGCAAGGCGAGTAAGCAAGACAAAGGCAAAGGCAAAAAGGTTGCCACTCCGAAGGAAAAACCTCATAAAGATGCCAAGTGTTTTCACTGTGATGAAATCGGGCATTGGAAGAGGAATTGTCCCAAGTACCTGGCTGAGTTGAAGCTTACGAAGCCGCAAATAGGAGAATCCTCAGGTATACATGTTATTGATCTATTTTCCTTTTCGAGCAAATCTTGGGTGTCTGACACTGGATGTGGTTTTCACATTTGTAATGATTTGCAGGGACTAAAAAGGATTAGGAAGCTGAAGCAGGGTGACTTAGAGCTGCACGTTGGGAACGGGCAGAATGTTGCTGTGAAGGCAGTTGGAGAATTTATTCTTGAATTACCTTCTGGATTGTTTATTACTTTAGACAATGTTTTTTATGTTCCTAGTTTGACTAAGAATATTATTTTTGTTTCTGCTTTAAGAGAACAAGGTTTTAATTATGCTTTTGATATTGTTAATGGTAGCATTTCTGCATTTTTAAATGGTGTGTTCTATTTTGAGGCTAAGCCTCACAATGGTGTCTATGAAATAGATACTTCTAACAATAGATCAAATAATATAGTATGCTCTATTTCCTCTAAACGTGTTTAAACTAGCTTTAATCAAACATATCGTTGGCATTGTCGTATTGGCCATATTAACATCAATCGCATGAGGAAGCTCCAGACCGCAGGGATTCTAGAATCCACGGGTCAGGAGACTTATGATTTATGCGAATGTTGTCTAAGTGGCAAGATGACTAAGGCCCCTTTTACCGGAACTAGTGAAAGGGCCAAAGACCTGTTAGGACTCATACATACTGATGTATGTGGTCCATTCAGGATTATGTCAAGGAACGGGGAAAGATACTTCGTTACATTTACTGATGATTATAGTAGATATGGAATGTTTATCTTATGAAGTTTAAACATGAAACCTTTGAAAAGTTCAAAGAATTCCAAAATGAAGTACAAAATCAACTAGGGAAAACGATTAAGGCACTTCGATCTGATCGAGGTGGTGAATACATTAATCAAGAGTTTGATGAACATCTCAAGAAGTGTGGGATTATATCCCAACTAACTCCACCTGGAACACCACAACTTAATGGTGTGTTTAAGAGGAGAAATCGAACCTTATTAGATATGGTTCGATCAATGATGTATCGTACAAACTTTCCACACTCCTTTTGGAGTTATGCTCTTGAAACTGCTACACGTCTTGTTAATATTGCTCCTACTAAAAAGGTAGAAAAGATACCATATGAGATGTGGCATGGTAAACCACCTAAAGTCTCTTACCTTCGCATATGGGGATGTAACGCTTATGTTACCAGTGAGTCTTCGGACAAACTTGATCCTCGCGGTGAAAAAGTTGTTTTCATTGGATATGCATATCCGGTTGGTTATTATTTCTATAATCCTGCTGAAAATAGAGTTTTCACTAAGCGTTGAGGAACATTCCTAGAGGATGAGCTTATGGCGCGAGGAATTAGAGATAATCTTGTGGATCTTGAGGAAATTCGAGAACCACAAATTGATCAACCAATAGTCGAATCTAGCTCTCATCAAAATATTGTTGAACCTGAACCTGAGAGGATTCAGGAATCTGATGTAACACTAGGCGTCCGCAGAAGTACGAGGGATCGTCATGGACCTGATAGGTACGTCTTGATAATTGATCAAGAAGAGCCCTCAACCTACAAAGCTGTGATTTCAGGTAATGAATCTGAAAAATGGCTCGAAGCCATGGGCGTCGAGATGCAATCCATGTATGAAAACCAAGTCTGGGATTTGGTTGAACTTCCTCCGGAATGTCGGACTGTAGGAAGTAAATGGGTTTTCAAGTTGAAAACAGACATGGATGGAAACGTGCAAACCTATAAGGCTCAGTTGGTTGCTAAAGGTTTTACTCAGACTCAAGGAGTTGATTACGAGGAAACCTTCTCGCCAGTAGCCATGCTTAAGTCTATCAGGATTCTACTTGCCATAGCTGCGTATTATGACTACGAGATATGGCAAATGGATGTCAAAACCGCGTTCCTAAATGGACACCTTACAGAAGATGTCTATATGGAGCAGCCTGAAGGTTTTGTAGATCCTAAGAATCCTGAAAAAGTTTGCAAGTTGAATAAATCCATTTATGGATTGAAACAAGCATCTCGAAGCTGGAATCTTCGTTTTGATCAGAAAATCAAACAATTTGGTTTTATCAAAAATGAAGATGAGCCGTGTGTTTACAAGAAGGCAAGTGGGAGTTCTATTACTTTTCTAATCCTTTATGTAGATGACATACTTCTCATTGGAAACAATATCCCGATGTTGCAGGACGTTAAATCCTGGCTTGGTAAATGTTTCTCAATGAAGGATCTTGGAGAAGCTGCTTATATTCTAGGAATAAAGATTTATAGAGATAGATCTAAGCGGCTACTTGGACTTAGTCAAAGTACATATATTGATAAGGTCATTCGACGTTTTTCAATGCAAGATTCCAAGAAGGGTCTCTTGCCAATGGCAAGTGGAACCGAACTGAATAGTCAGCAATGTCCCAAATTGGACAAAGATAAAGAGGATATGAAAAAGGTTCCATATGCCTCTGCTATCGGTTCCATCATGTATGCCATGTTATGTACTAGACCGGACGTATCGTTTGCTCTGAGCTTGACTAGCAGATATCAACAGAATCCTGGTAAAAGTCACTGGATTCCTGTGAAAAATATCCTAAAGTACTTAAAAAGAACTAAGGATATATTTCTGATATTTGGTGGTTTGGAAGAAGAGATGAGAGTAAAGTGTTACACTGACGCAAGCTTCTAAACGGATCGTGATGATTCACGATCTCAGACAGGCTATGTTTTTACTTTAAATGGTGGTGCTATAACTTGGAAGAGTTCTAAGCAAAGCGTGGTGGCCCATTCGACCACTGAATCAGAATATATATAGCGGCTTCAGAAGCTGCTAAGGAGGTTGTTTGGATGAAAAAGTTCATTGCTGATCTCGGAGTTATACCAAGCATACAAAAGCCTATCGAGATATTTTGCGACAATACAGGTGCAATTGCTCAGGCAAAGGAACCAAGGTCGCATCACAGCACGAAGCATATTCTCAGAAAATTCCACTATATACGGGAAGTTTTGGAAAGAGGAGACATCGTAGTAGAGAAAATTGATACTCATCAGAATCTAGCGGACCCGTTTACTAAGCCTATACCTCAAGTGAAACACGAGAAGCATGCAGATAGTATAGGTCTTAGATATGCTAGACAGTGGGTCTGATTTTGTAATTTAGTAATTTGGTGCATTTTGAACTGTAAACAGTATTTTATGTTTATTTGAATTTAATGGTTGAATGTCTCTTAAACTATTATATCTGTGTTCAAATATTAGTACGTTAAGTATCTATGAATATTGTATTCTAAAATGTCTGTAGTCTATCAGATTCGTGAGAACCAATCTGGTAAAAGACTATTGTGAATTAGTTGGTTGATCTATATAATGGATACTCAAAGTGCTGAGAACCATATTCACTGATATGATTAGTTGAATCATATTGGGCGTAACTCGTTTCAAAATGATCTTCATGGATCTTAGTCATAAGACATTTTGAATAGGTATGATCATTGTATCCTTAGACCTGCGGTACATACTAGAACTAACTTAAATGAATGGTTGCTCTTTGATTCTATCTAACACTGTACGTAACTGGCAGTAATAAGGATAGTTTTGGGAATGATCTGAAGTTTAGTGGGAGTTGTTTGTAGCCAAAGGGATCTGTACTTCTATACTTAGAAGAAGAACACTCTGGCGCCTTTCGTTGGTTTGAACTGTTGTTAAACGCGTGGCCACGCTCGAACTAGTAGTAGTTTGATAAACCACTTCAAATCAGGAACAAAATTAGAAATGGTTGAATAATATATGAGAATGAATTGGATCCATGTCTCATATTCAACAAGTGTTCAATACAGAGGGATAAGTGAGTCGATAACCAGGGCTATAGTATTTGCATAACCAAAGGACTGATTAGTGCAAAGAATTAGTTGACATAAATATGTCATACCTTGCCGGGGGCAATATGGTGCAGCTAGGCACCCACTATTGTCTACATTGAAACTTAATCGGCCAATCGACCAAGTGGGAGATTGTTGGATATAATGTTCAATTGTTCGCTTAAAATTCGAGGTTGCCGATAAGGTACGACTCAAAGAGTTACACTTTGGGCAACGAACATTTAATGGTGTTTTAATCGTTAATCACCAGATCACAGAATAATAAGCGTAATAAAAGAAATGGGTAATTATTTAGAATAATTATGGAGAGCTGGATAAATATTATAATTAATTTGTTAATTATAATATATATATATATATATATGTATTAATTATTAGATAATTAAAAGAAAAGAAGGGATATTGTTATAATTATGAGATAATTATGAAGGAGTTGTAATTAGATTACAACTCTTAATCTTGGTTTGAATTAAGATATATTAGATATATCTCTAACAAAAAAAAATTGAGATATAAAATCTCTTTGATCTATATACATGTGTTTTTCGTTCCATCCAGGAGGAAGGGTTTTTGAAGCTTTCAAAAGCAAAAGAAACAGAAGGAACAAATACACATACAACACTTGGAAGAGTCGTCAGATAAAGAAATTTATCAAGTTCTAATTGGCTATTATTAACAAACCTTCTTGTTTCTTCGTTTACGCAAAAAGGTAAGTAAAGTTTTTGAACTTTATTTTTCTTTAGTTTAAAGGTTTCGTTTGAAATCGTTTCAAACGAACAAATCAAATTTCGTGGTCAACGATCATCTAGCGAGATCGTTCGTTGAACCAAGGTGTCTTTCTTGGATATCACGATTCTTTATTTTATTTTAACCTATTTTGATTGTAATGAGATCACTGGTGAAAACGGTTTAGAACCGAACCTCGTGTACATGTTTTCCGCTGCGTTCAGTTTGTTTGACAAATTAAACAAAATTATTTTCTAAAAGTTACACGAAATTCCAACAGATACATCTTATCACTTCTCAGATGCATCATATATTTTGATTTATGAGCTTTCTCGGGAATACTTTCTCATATATTTCCTTGATTAGGTACCCAAATTCTCTTTTTCCGTAATCTCCAAATTCTTCTTGTATCTTATTCTAAATCTTTCACCATACCTTTTAATCCTTCGGCATCATCCTTGATTGATATTTTTTGTGTACTTCTTAATTGTTCCACTAAATCTACTTGTAGATTTAATCTGAGAGCACATACTCGTTTTGGCTTCTCATGATATTTACGACTTAAAGCATCAACTATTATATTAGTTTTACCTTTGTGATATTAAATATCACAGTCGTAGTCACTTAGGATTTCCATCCAACGTCTTTGCCTCATGTTTAGTTCTTTTTGCCCAAAATATATCTTAAGTTTTTATGATCTGTAAAGATAGTGAATTTGCTACTATACAGATAATGTCTCCAAATTTTGAGGGCAAAAATTATCGCTCCTAGTTCTAAATCATGAGTCGTGTAATGTTCGTTTTCAATTTTTGTCGGCACGTGTTCGGGGTTTTGATTACGGATTGTTGTGGGATCTTTTTGAGGGTTTTTACAGTGTCGTTGCCTACCACATTCTGGTTCACTGGTATAGGTGGAGAGCAACCACTAGGGTATTGTGTGATAAGAGGTTTCCAACTAAGCTAAGAGGAAAATTATATAGGATTGTAGTTAGACCCTCTATATTATATGGAACAAATTGTTGCACTATCAAGAACACGAGGGTGATGACTGCTAAGGTAGATGTGTGGGCACACAATGTCAGACCGAATAAGAATCAAGGTTTTTATGGAAAAATTAGGAGTGGTTAATACATCATATAAAATTAAGGAAGAAAGATTAAGATAGTTTGGGCATGTGAAGATGAGACGAGCGACGGCGCCAGTTAAAAGTTAAAACAGTGAAAAGCGTTACTGTGGAAGGGAAGAGGAGCAGACAAACCTAAATTAATTTAAGATTAACAAATTAGAGAAGATTACTTTCTCTAATACCACTTGTATTATTGGTAGCTTGCAGTTTCTTATAATTCATTTTATTTTTAAAATTTTTAACGGTATATTTGGATCACTGACGAACCACTGGAGTATTATCGTGTTACGAGCGGAACCACCCGATTATATCCATCTTCACTAGGCTATAAGATTGTATGTGTAGTGGTAGTGTGAAGTGGCGTGATCTTTGCCACTTCACACTAGAAAACGCCCAAACACCGCCCCTAGGGCGCAGGATCTTTGGTTTTTTTTGTCTTGGCGTGATTATAAAAACGCCGGTGAGGGGCTTGATCTTGAAGGGAGGGGATTGATGTCAAATGTCACATAACCCTCAAGGGAGAGGGGATTGATCTTCAAGCCCCATTACACATGGTCTAATGTTATCCCCTAAAACATAAACAAGAAAAAGATCTCCACTAGGCTATAATGCTATCGCCTGAAACATAAATAAAAACAAGAATCTATACTATATAATAAAAGAAATCATTTGAGAAATACTTGTCATCATATTAGGCCATGTATCTTTTGATTTTCCCGCCAATCTCTTGTGGATAATTATTTTTTTATTTTAATATCTTTAATTAATTATAGATAATTCCCCTATTAAATATTATTATTTAGTGTAATCTCTTCTACTTAATTATAGATAATTCTTATTTAGTTTAAATTTAATGTATACTTCTTATTTTTAATATTATCTTAATGTTATATTACCTAGTGTGTTATATAACAACTACAATTTTTAGTTTCCTTTTACCCAACTTATTATTTATTTTTGACAGACACTTACTTTTTATTTGTAATATACAAATTTACTCTTATTATTTTCGATGATGTAGTTATATGTAATAAACTTTAAGTATCAATTACTTTTTTAACTATATTTTTTTTTTATTATTTGGTGTATAAAATCATATTTATTCAATTCGTGTAATACACGAGAGTTTTTAAAGATATAACTTTTTTTATTATTTGGTAAAGAATATTATATTTATTCAATCCGTGTAATATTTTTATTATTTGGTATATAAAATTACATTCATTCAACCCTTACAAATACATATAGTTCTTATAGATACAACTTTTTATTATCTAATATATAAAAATACATTTATTTAATCAATGCAATAAAGGAGGTTTTTAAAGATATATTGTTTTATTATTTAGTATATAAAATTCATTTATTCAACCCGTGTAATACATGAGGTTATAACCTAGTACTAACGTATAAGAAATGTTTCAAATAAAAAATAGAGTGAATTGCAAGTTTTGTCCTTTATCTTTATGCCTCTTTACAGGCGGTGTCCGTTATGTTTAAAATTGACGGGTTTTGTCCTTTATGTTTAAAAATCAAGCACGTTTTACCCTTTGGGCCTAACCCAGTTTGTTTTCCCAGTTAAATTTGACCACGTGCAGGTCATGTAAGGGTAGTTGTGTAATTTAATGTTTACCTTGAGCATTTCCCCCCAATTTAAAGAACCCCAAACCCTAATTCTTCTCATTTCCCCCAAATCGTTCATGTCTGCAGGCTCTCTCCAATCCATCATGGCCTCTTCTTTCCCTAAGGGCATTCCTGAGAATTGTATTTCCATAATTCTCAAAGAAACACTTATGGGTTTGTGTTATCTTCATGATCAAGGCCATCGGCATAGAGACATGGGAACATTTTAATGGACTCCAACGGCTCAATCAAGCTGGCAGATTTCGGTGTTTCAGCTTTCGTTTACAAATCAAGTTCTTGTTGTCTTAACCTCAACGAAATCACGGGTACGCCTTACTGGATGGCGCCTGAAGTTATACATTCATATAATGGGTATAGCTACAAAGCTGATATATGGTCATTTTGAATAACTGCACTTGAATTAGCACACGGGAGACCTCCTTTGTCGCACCTTCCGTTTTCGGAGTCTTGAACACGATCCTTATAGGCGGCCTACTGCCGCAAAACTTTTGAAGCATTACTTCTTCAAGAACTGTAAAATGGTGTGATTTTCTTGTCAAGAACTTGCTGCATGGATTACCTTCTGTTGAGTTTAGGTTCAAAGAAACTAAGGTTTAAACAAGTGGATGTCCTTGTGATATCTTGATGATGAACGATTTCAACTTGCGATCTCCCTGTGAGTTCTTGATGATGAACGATTTGGGGGAAATGGGATGAATTAGGGTTTGGGGTTCTTTAAATTAGGGAGACATGCTCAGGGTAAACATTAAATGACACAATTACCCTCACGTGACCTGCACGTGGTCAAATTTAACTGGGAAAACAAACTCGGTTAGGCCCAAAGGGTAAAACGTGCTTGATTTTTAAACATAAAGGACAAAACTCGTCAATTTTAAACATAAAGGACACCGCCTGTAAAGAGGCATAAAGATATAGGACAATTCTTGCAATTCACTCTAAAAAATATGTAAGGTTAAATAAGTAAATTTTTTAATTTAATAAGATAAATATAAATGTTAGAAGTTTTCATTCTGAGTAAACTACTAAAATGATCCCTAAAGTTTGGTTACTTTTGGCAATTTAGTTCAAAACTCAAAACTTTTGAATCTTGGTCTATGTAGTTTCAATTTTGTTGTCATTTTCATTCAAAATCAAAATCTGGTCAGATTTTTCAGTTAACTGTCTTTTTCCTCTATTTTTATGAAGGCCAAAATGATCTTTTAACATTTTATTATAACAAATTAAAAAAATCTAACCATTTTGCCTTTCATTGAAAGAGAGGAAAAAGACAAAAAAATGGATGTTAACCGAAAAATCTGACCAGATCTTGCTTTCGAATGAAAATGACAACAAAATTAAAACTAAAAACACCTAAATTCAAAATGTTTTATTTTTTGATTAAAGTAACAAAAATGACCAAAACTCATAAACCATTTTGTGGGTTTACTTTTTTGTAAAAAATGTTACGTTAAACGTCTAACTCGCACCGTGCAATCTTTTATGCAAACGTTACTCTCCTGTCATGCAATCTAATGTAAAAAAAGTCACGTTAAGGGGCATTTCTGTAAATCCATTATCAACACAATTAAACATCACTTTTGAACAAAAACCCTACAATCTAAACCCTCATAACATTGGGGCCAATAAATCGAGAAACAAATAAACCCTAGAAATGGAGAAATCAATCGCAACGTTAGATAAAGGCACGATTTGTTCTTCATGGAACTACTGCGGTCAAAGATTAGCTACCGGTTTAATCGATGGTACAATAGCAATCTTCGACACCACTGATCCCGCTTCTTCATTCTTCACTTCCACTTTCAAATTCAAGGTTTATGTCGTCAATTATCAAGTTCTACATATTTTAATTTTCACATTTTCAGTTAATTGTTTGTTCATTATTCGGTTATGCAATTTATTTAATGCGGTTTATTTGGTTTAATCGAATAATGTTTACCTGTTTATATAGTTTTTAAGTTTTATATACTTGCCCATTAAATTTAATTTGGTCCACAGCTCAGTTAATTAGTTGTTATGTACTTATGTTATGATTTTTATTTTAGGCAAATTTAAAATGGCGAATTGAAAATAAATAATCCCACCTAAAAGTCAGTTATTAAGTTTTTTTCCGAATTACAAACCGATGTTTTAGGGCTTTTGATCAGAACGAGGATACGAGTCGATTGATGTAAAACTTACCTCGAAATACTGCCCCAACCCAGGAAAACAGTTCGGATTATTATCGGCCAATAACTCTGACTTGGGATTATTATCGGCCAAATTGAGTTAGGTGGGATTATTTATTTCCAATTCGCCATTTTAAATTGTTCGAATTGTGTAATCGTCAATTATTGACAATTTGACATTGGTACTATTTTGGTTTTAGACTCTCGTTTGAACTTTTGAACATTAACAGAAACCAAACGGGCCAAAAGTTTATTCGGTTAGTTTGGTTTCCGGTTACGATTGAATAAACCGAACTGAAGAAACTGATAACCGGACCAATGAACACCTCTAATTTCACCGAGTTTTATGGTCAGTTTTTTTTTTGTATATATGTTACGAGTGATGTTAAGAACGAGTTTTTTGCATTGAGATGACTACTAATAACTTGAATTTTAGGTTAACAATGGAAGCATTACAAAGGTTGTGTGGGTTCCTCCAGAGTATGGTGATGCAATCGCATGCATATGTTCCGATGGAAGTTTGTCAATTTGGGAAGAAATATCAGAAGGTATGCAAAGTGTCAATTTTCTGAAAGATTTTTTATGGATAATTGGAAACTACAATCTTGTTTCCGATGGTTGTCATTTCGTATCCAATGGCTCTTTACTGTTATATCTTAAATAATGGTTCACGGATTGGCTTTGTATATGTATATATACATTGTGTTTTTAATACCTTTATTTTAGTTTTTAACAACCTATAGTTGAGATGAGTTGCGAATAGCAATCATATCCACTCAATAATCCTGCATAATTTTCAATTAATATCTCTAAGCAGTAAGCACTGTTTTACACATCTCTTCTGAGCTTTGTCTCTTACATTATATGCATTAGACAGTGAGCCTGTTCAGTGGAAGCAATGCACAAGCTTTGGCGGACCTTTGGATCAAGTTCTAGATGGTCAATTTGGAAACTCCGTCTCAAGTTTGAAATTGGTGAGCATTTAAGATTTGATGGTTGTTAGTTTATGTTGGGTACATGCCTTGTGTCTTAATGCACTAATTGTGTTCTTAGTGATGTTATAATAAGTTGTATATAATATGAACTTCCGCAATCTTCTCTCATGGTGTACTTTTGCATTTGCTTGCTTAGTAATCATTATTCTTGATTTAATGTGTAGTTAAATTATCTTCTGAATTGTTTACCTTGTTAAATGTTTATGTTTCATTTGCAGACAATTGCTTATTCAAACGGCCTTGTTAAAGTATATGAGATCTTAGATTCAATGGAACTGAAGAACTGGCAACTTCAGGTGACCATAATTTGGCAATGCTACATTGTTATGTTCATTTGTTTATCTCTTATTATATCTTATATTTTTTTGCTTTCTAGATTTCTCTCACGTTTCTTGCTCTTACGAAAATGTTTTTTTAATCTTTTTTTTGTGTGGCTTCTAGGCTGAATTTCAGAATGTTACAGATTCATTGGCTAAATTTGGCAAGGCTTCATGTTCATTAGCATCAATTTCTTGGAACCCGCAAAGAAGTGAAAGCCGTCCTGCAAGTTTTGTGTTGGGTTTTAACTCAGATACTCCACAATTGAATTCTCCCAAGGTGCTACTTTGCATCGTTTTATGCAAATATAAGCTTTTATTTTTTTTGGTTATCTTGCTCTTCCATATGTTGCATTTTTTATCTAATGACTTGAGGAGGTTATTGTAATCATGTCAAATCAAACCATACGGTTTTACTAAAAGATGATCACTTATATCTCTAATTGTTTTTTTTCTTAGGTATGGGAATTTGATCAAGATCATCAAAGATGGCTTCCGGTTGCAGAACATGGTGACAATGGTGATCTTGTTAATGCTCTGGCATGGGCTCCAAACATTGGAAGGTAAAACGACACATTTGGTGTGTGTATACACACACATATATAGACTAATTTTAGAACTAACTTTACAAATTGGGATGCTTTAGTTGTATATGTATGTTGTAAACAAAGCTATGTCTAATATTGCTTATTAGGTGCTGGTTTTTAATTCTGTAACGACTTCAGGCCGTATGAGTTGATAGCTGTTGCAACATCCAAAGAGATTTCGATATGGCAAATGGCATCAGACCCTGACGCTAATGGAAGGCTTTCGGTTGAAAAAGTCGGCATGTTTCCTTGCCATGACAACCAGGTATGTTTCTTTTTAGGGATGAGCAAAAAACCGAAAAAACCAAAAAAACTAAACCGAAATTTACAGTTCGGTTACAATTTTGCATTTTATGAAAATCGAAAAAACCCAAACAAAATAACCTAAAAATTCATTTTATTAATGTTTGTTATAGGGTAAATTACACTTTTCGTCCTTCATGTTTGTACCTAATTGCAGTGGATAGCCTTTAACTTCAATAATTACAGTGACAATCCTTTATTTGGAAAACTCATTACACCTTTCGTCCTTTAGCACTAACCAAGTTAAAATTTTTAGTTAACTAAGGCATGTGCCCTGCACATGAGGGCAAAACAGTCATTTAATATACTAACATAACAAGAATTCCAAAAAAAAAAAAAACTTAAATAAAAATCCATAAAACCCAAATTTCTCTCTCTCTCAATCTCACTCTGTAACACTCTCTCCCCTGTACTCTCTCTCTAAATCCCTCTTCTACAACCATCATCATCATCATCATCATCAGCCATCTACACCATAAACCGTCAACCATCATCAACATCAATCTATCTACTCCCTAACCCATCACTACCAACAACACCATCACAATCCATCCCACACCCACACTGCGGATACATTTCAAAATTCCCAATCGAAAAACTATCAGAAGCAATTCCAACCGAAAACCATAGCTCATCATCACTAACACAAACCTCAACAATGTTCAGCCAAAGGAACAACACCTTCACACTAACTCCAGTAAGATTCGTCAACCTACCTTTCGAAATGGTTCCTCCGATAGTCGATTTATATTTAAGATCATACGTACCTTCTAACCGGAAGCTGCAGGTGTCGTTGAAGATTCGTCAACGTACCTTTCGAAATGCCTTTTGGGAAGCCATACGAGTGTCCGGAGGAGACGGTGGGGTCGGAGGCGGTGAGGCGGTGGACGAGGGTGGCGCCGGCGGGGAGATTGCCGGAGCTGGTGTGTCCGGCGCTGGTGGAGAAGAAACAGGGGGAACATGGGATGGAGGAGAAGTGACTGCCGGAGAAATAAAAACACCAAAACCCCCCAATTTCCGTTCCTAAAATTACCAAAAATCACTTGTCGGCTGGAGAGCACGATAGCCAAGACAGTAACAGTATCCATTATCAAGGAACCTGGGTACTCATGGTTGGAAGGCTGGGGTGGTGGTGGTCATGGTGTTGGTGCTGGTAGTTCTCTGGTGGGGAGAGGTGTAGAAGGAGATGAAAGAGGAGAGTGTTTTGATTTTATATATGTTTTTTTAGTTAGATTTTGTTTTATTTATATGGTTAAAATTACAAAAATGCCCTTATGTACCTTGCACATGACATATTTAACTGGAAATTTTAACAAGGTTATGGGCAAAGGACGTAAGGTGTAATGGTTTTTCGAAAAAAGGACTGTGACTGTAATTATTAAAGTTAAAGGCTATCCATTGCAATCCGATACAAACATAAAGGACGAAAAGTGTAATTTACCCTTTTTTATATATTGATTTAGGAATTATTAGTTTTATTCTTGAATGTTAAGTATTTATAATAAAAACATTAACATATTTATTTATTTTTTTAAATGATTAATCCATCGCCTACAAGAAATAACAAAATTTAACATAAAAATTAAATGATTTTCAAAGTATTTTAAAGATAATGTCTTAAAAAATCTTTGGTGAAACATAAAAATAGATTACAAGGTTAGGTTTATGTGAACAATATTAATTAATAAGGTTAACCATAATAACTTTATTGTAAACATCTAAGAAAGATTCTTAAATCTTGGATTATACTTTTGATTTTTGAATCTTATGTAATTTAGTTTCAAAGTAAAGATCTAAGAAACATTCTTGGATTATACTTTTGATTTTTGAATCTTACGTAATTGAGGGTTTCAAAAACTGAAAAAACTGAACCCAACTGTTGCTAAAAACCGAAAAAAATGAAACCGAACGGTTTTCAATAACTGAAAAACCGAAGCGTGCACACCCCTGTTTTGTTTAGCATTTGATCACAATTTGATGTCTGATTATATATATTCTAGTTTTAGGATTTGTGTTGATTTACCTTTTTATATATATGTTGAGTAGGTGTGGCAGATGGAGTGGGATATGAGTGGAATGACGCTAGCAACTTCTGGGAGTGATGGGAGGGTGAGATTGTGGCAGTCAAACCTTAATGGAATTTGGCATGAACAAGCAGTCATTGAATCTGCAACATAAGCAATGTTTCTTTTTAACCTAATATGAATGTACCAATTGCAAACACGTGTTCATCGTTAAAGAATTATCTTATATATTATTTCCAGATGTTGCTTTTCAATCCTTGCACATTGATTTGTTTAACCATGGTTTTGGATGCTTCTATTGGTACACACAGTGTATTGATGATGAAGGAGAGTATAAACATGGTATTGTAGCGGTAGTTGGTGGTTGTCTTGTTTAATCTCATGTTTTTTAGGTGACTGGCCCCTGACTGAAGGTGTAGTGTTGGGTTTGCAAGTGTCAAGTGTGTGGCCAATTGAATGTGATATCAAACACGGCAGGGCACTAATATATTCTCTGCATTTGTTTTCTTGCCAAGCAGTCGTGAGCGCGTCGGCCTTTAAAACTTTGTTTAGGGGAATGGCACCCTATTTAACTATGTCGTGAGCGCGTCGGCCTTTAAACTTTGTTTAGGGAAAGGGCCTTTAAAACTTTGTTTAGGGGAATGGCACCCTATTTAACTATGTCGTGAGCGCGTTGGCCTTTAAACTTTGTTTAGGGGAATGGCACACTATCTAATTATTTATACACCGCTGACATGTCAAACGAGTTTTATGACACATTGACACGGAGAAAATGGACAATGAAAATTGGGCATATGTGGTATGAGGACCAAATCATACAAATCCATATGATGTTTTGACTGACGAAGAAATAACTGATGTGACCACTGGCAACCATATATGGCATGTAGGACCTTTTCTCGCATTGTCAGAATACTATAACCTATACAAATACAACCCGTATTGTGTGTGTGTGTGGGGGGGGGGGATGGGTCGGTTTCGAGCCAAAACCACAAGCGTAATCGAGATGTTGGTTAATTAATAACAATAAATGTAACTGATCAGTTATAGCGGTTTCGGTTAATCAATTTTAAAGGTTATATCAGGTCGATTAACCGTGAATTTGGGCATAGCTAAAAATAGCTCAAAATAAAATACGTGTCTTATTTGGCTTAAAATTTTAATTTAATAAGGTTTAATAAATAAGGAATTTTGAAAATTGAAACAACGACCTAATTTTGTGGGAGATATTGAGAATCTGAGATTGATGTGGATTAGTCATTTGGTATTGGATCGGTTATGCGTGGTTTGGTTAACCTTAAGTTTACTACATGTCAGTTTGGTTTGGTTATGACGGGTATTGGTTATGACTTATGACGGGTATGAAAACACTAAGGTCACCTGGGACGCCCCGTGGTGAAGAAATGATCACGCGTTGAATGTCGTTATACACCACTGCCGGTCCCAAAGTTCACGCTATCTTAACGCGTGCTCATGATCACGCGTGAAGATGTTTGTGGTGCTGCATATGTTCGGTTGTTTTTCAATAGTAGATGTTTGTGTGCTGAGTGATGCGCGTTTCCACTAAAATCCATCACTAGTGATGGAATGAAGCTCGATTACATGGCGAAACTTGATTGGATGTTGTGAGTGATAGAATTCCATCACTAGTGGAATGCCCTACCCCTAAGGGTGAAGGGAGTGGTTAAACACTTGAAAGTGACAAACTTCAAAATCAACCAATCAGAGGGTGCCATGTCATTCCATCTAAAAAGTTTAAACTATGCTGAAAAGTGTTGGCAATGGTTAAACACTTGAATTGGTAAACTTTTTTTTATTTCATTTAAAAAAATACGTGTTAAATGGGTCATCTTCCCGCGCGGCAAACGTTCACCGCTCGGTTTCCTTACCGATCGGCAAAATGGGTCGGTGGCGGTGTTACCTCTCGACAAACCCATTTGCTGATCTGGTTTGCCGCCCACTCCTTATACCCTAATAACAATAACCTACTAGTTACTTTCAATTATTATATATAGGGGTGTTCAAAGCTATCCGTATCCGAAAATCCGATCCGAATTATCCGATATCCGAATCCGAAATATCCGAAAATTCGGAAATCCTAATTTTCAGATTCGGACAGTGATTTTAAAAATTTTCGGATAATTCGGATATCTGCAAATTTAATTTTTTTTTCGGATATATGAATATCCGAAAATATCCGAAGTATCCGAAAATACCCGAAAAATATCCGAAATACCCGAATATCCGATAAATATCCGAAAATTTATATAAAACAATTAACCTACCCATTGATTTTTGATTCTGTTCAGTTTCATCGCCTATTTGGTTTTTAACTATTTAAGAATTAAGATGGTCACATAAGAAAATGTCCTAAAAGGCTAAAAGTATAGATTGAGATCTTGTTGAAGCCTGCCCCCGTGATATCTGGCTCTTGCACGTTTGCCCACAAAGAAATCGGTGTACGTTTTGCTTTAGTCATTGTTTGCAAAGTTTGATTTTGACTTAAGTTTTCTGCTCGCTGATTGTGTGGTTTAAACTATATTTACGGTCGCCCTATCAAGGAATGTTTTCAATTATCATGATCAAATGCCCTCCTACATGTTTTGCTTTAATAGCAAAATCGATTGATACAAGCATATTATTAAGCATTTGGGTTAGATGATATACATACTGTTGTTATGGATTTTGCTATGAAATTCAATAGTGGTTTGAGAATTTTGTGTAATTGATTGATTTGGGGAAGGTTACATGTCACTATTTGTTATGTATATTAGGTGTTTGATGAAATGCCTCACTGAGGCATACCCCTGCTTTACTGGTGCTTTTTGCTGTGATATGTTTCGGGGCATTCGGCATTATATAAACATTCAATCTTCAGTTTTTCTTTATAAGTTTTTTTATTTAGGGAAATGCAAAATCGAATCTTTTTTCGTTTATGGTTTTAGAAAGATAAGAACTTAGGAAACAATTACATTAATCTGTGCTCGTTCAGTTCCATACTCGTATCGTTCTTTTTGCTGGGTTTATGGCATGGTGAAGCTGATTTTGATCATGTTGATGAGATTTGATTATTTGTCGAATTTATAAATAGGAAATTACAGATGACTTAAATTCGGTTGTAATTTGCATAAGAAACTCAGTTCAAGAAATTTTAAGCATTGTATCTATTTTATAAAGGAGACTCCATACGCATTCATGATAAATAGAGGAACTTTCCTTGTCTCTTTTTAACTGAGCTACAAGTATTTTGATGTCAAACCTAGTACCTCTCAAATGCAAAAGGGTTGTCGGATTGTTCATATGTATTTATTTACAATTTACTAATGTGATGCAGGTTACATACTTGCATATAAAAGACACATAAAAAAGTAGCAGCTGGTGGGAAATGGCGGTATTTGTCTCAATTTTTCTGGTTATAACTACCACACTACTCGTGGTCCGGATTGTATATGTTATATCTCAGAGTAGCAAACCGAACCGTAACACTTCTCCGAAGCATTTGAGCACCCTTGTCATTTTGGGTTCAGGTGTGATTTTAGCTTTCAAACATGCATTCTTTTCACTCTTACATAAAAAGTACTGTTTCACTAGTTTCAAGCTCAAAATTCATATGATTACATTATTTACAATCTAAGTGATGATGGCATTGTGATTTATAACCAAATTCCTGTCATTTTTTTACCCTGAAAGTCAAACTGTGTCATCTTGTTTTAAGGAAGGGATTTTTTTAAATCAATTTTCAGTTCTCAATCGATGTCTTTGGTTTTGATTCAGGGGGACACACAGCAGAGATGATAAATTTGTTGTCTGTTATGCAAAAAGATTTGTATGCTCCAAGATATTATATTGCTGCGGCAACGGATAACATGAGTCTTCAGAAGGCACGTGTTTTCGAGGACATCTTAGATGATAAGGTATAACATCAATAACAATTTAACAAATAGTATATCATATTGACTGTTATTATTGTCTCTATGATACATCAATCTGTCTACAATTTAGTGATCATTACGCTTTGCTACATTATTGATGCTGCAATAAACTCTCGAGAGGAAACAAACTGCACTTTTATGTTTAGGCTATTTAGTTGAACGTTTGATTGGTTTTCAGGGTGCGGATGCAACTCAATTTATGCAGATTTATAGAAGCCGTGAAGTGGGTCAATCTTATATTACCTCAGTTGGAACAACATTACTTGCTTTAGGTCATGCTTTATGGCTTATGGTCAAAATCAGACCTCATGTGGTATTTACTATCTTTGATTTCTTCACTACAACTGACGTTATTTCTTCCTGCCATTTGTTGTCTTTGTTATGACATTTCATTTTCTTATTGTAGATTCTGTGCAATGGTCCCGGGACTTGTATTCCCATATGTGCAATTGCATTTATTTTCAAGGTTCGTATACTTCAGCTTTACAAATAAATTAACTTGAAGTGGCAATATAACCGGTAAAAATGGGTTCGGATTGAAACAAGCTATGCAGGGTTGGGTTGACCTGCAAACATTTATGTCTATATTTTAAAGTTATTTACAAGTAATTAATTTGTTCATCATGATTAGAAAAACAATAATATTATAATTATAACTAGTTTTACCCTTCGCGTTGCAGCGGGAGTTTGATTATCAGTACAGTACCGACACTCGGTATGGCAACAACGTAAAACAACGGGGAAAAGAACGGTATCGGAAGAAAAACACTAAAAGACGTAATAATAAAAGCAAAAAAAAAGGGCTGATAATACCAATATCGGTAACGATATTGTTCGGTTTGAGTCTGTTTGGTTCGTTACGTTAGTGAGAAAAAACAGTTAAAAGGCGAATTATTAAAGGAATAAAAGTAGATGGACTAAACATATATATTAGCAAAGTTAAAGTAGAGGGGCTAAACATGTATATAAGCAAAGTTAACTAATGAGGGGAAAACTTTATTAAAGTAAAGGGTCTAAATATGTATATTAGGAAATTTAACGTAAACGACTAAACATGTATAGAAGCAAGTTCATCATCATCATCATCATCATCATCATCATACTCGGTAAATCCCACCAATAGCAAAGATAAGGTAAGGTCTGAGGAGGGTAAGATGTAGATAGCCTTACCTCTACCCCATAGGACTAGAGAGGCTGCTTCCAGTGAGACCCCCGGCTCCATAGTAGTTTTGCATCAAGCCTTGGACATAAGGCGCATAACTCTCGGCAAAAAGGCCGATTAGTGCATGTACCCCTTGTCTTTCGACTAAGGTTAAGGGAATAAATTCTTGTGGCCAACCACGATGCTACACATGGCTATGCCGGATTGGACAACCGACATAGCATATTAATAGTTTGTATACTTTGAATCTCAATAAAAATGAATTAGGCGGTTGTATGCATTTAAATAGACTTTGGATGTTTCTTAGTCCGTTAGACTTTGGTTGTACGTGGCTCCAAGGTTCAGTTATATTGTATTTTCTTATATTAACAAGCTGCTAAAACAATTTCTTGAAATTGTATAACAAGTCAAAATGTTGTATTTTGCGTTTTCTGACAATTGTTGTGACAATGTGTGTAAACTCCAGGTTTTGGGAATCAGATGGTCATATATATTCTATGTGGAGAGTATTGCAAGAGTCAAAAGACTATCATTGAGTGGCTTGCTTCTATACAAATTACACATGGCTGATCAGTTGTTTGTGCAGTGGCCACAACTACAAAAACAATATCCACGAGCTCGTTATGTGGGTCGTCTTATGTAAACCGTTTTTCATTCCATCACGATTTTAAGTTCTACAGTAACCAAGATATCGTCATTTCAGTTAGGTTTTAAATCCGATTTATAGCCTTTTTAAAGTTACTTTTATAAGTCAAAGATCTATAGTTGTAACCAAGCTTGCAACTCCTGAAAAAAAAAAAATGATATATTATATATAATTTTAGATGTTTCTTGTCTCTTAAATCTTACACTTTTATTTGTACAAGCATGATTATGGACGCTTCTACATGAATTATCGATGCTAGTAAGCATCCCTCTCGGCAACTATCAAAACTTATTTCTATAAATTTAATGTCTACTTTTCTGAGGAGTTACAGTTACCTATGACTAGATTATTATTATTATCAATCAGATAAAAAATCCCGAGTTAAATGGGAAATTTGGGCTAAAATCCTGTGAATCCGCGGGGAAAGCCAATGGAGAATTTGTCGTGGAAGCAGTGGTTATTCCCGACAGATGGGAGTCATCGTGATGGTGGAAATCATTACCGCGTTCTGTGAAGTAGTTTGACCCGGATGTGGCAGGTGAGATAAAAGAAGGCGAATATCCTTGCAGAAAACTGTGATCGGGTTCGTTTAAAAAATCAAATCGTTGGTAGTTTTCTATGGATCCAAATGATGCCGAAGGGAAGGAAAACGAGTGTGGAACCATAGCTTCCGAATCTGAGGTACAGACTCTGAGATTTTCTCTAAGGTTTGAGAGTATCTCTCCGGATTTTGGTGGTGGCGGTAGTTGGTGGTTGTGTTGTTCGATCTCATGTTTTTCAGGTGACTGTGGCGGCACAACTGACGGTGTAGTGGTGAGGGTGCAAGTGTGTTGTCCTCTGTATGTGATCTCAAACACCATGGGATCCTCGTCTGTTCTCTGCACTTGTTTTCTCGCCATACATTGATGGATATAACGGTACGTGCATCTATAATAGCTTCTGCAAGAATAAGTAAAGATCACCATCAATACACGAATATTTTACGATAGTTTTGTCATTTATTACACGTAACGACTGTAGGTCCCACGCAGAAATAACATGAGGTCACCTACTTTTATATTCGACATTCGACCCGCTTAAAAGTTGGCCCCACACTCTTATCACAACATCCGTTTCTAATATTAGAAAGAGATACGATTGTAGGGCCCAAAAGGAAATGAGCCCCACACTCATTATCTCAATACATGTATATATAGCTTAGAGCGGGTTCCAACTTCCGAAGAGAAATGGATCCTGCTCTAGTGCTCGGAATTAAAAACGAAAAATAGTAATAAAAAAGTCATTTCTCTTGTTTTTACCTCGGAAATTTAGCGCCCAAAATGTCTTTCTGCCCGTACTTCCTCCAACTATAACCGTCATCGGTGTTTCCCTCCAAACCATTATCAGTCGAGATTCGAATTTGGTTTTTCCATGTCGTTATCGCCTTCCTGTGGCACCGATAAAAAAAAGATTAGAACGTTGCATCACACATAATGCGCGACATACACGCGCTAATTTAAATTATATAGATATATATATAGATCATAATTCATAAATACCTCTTCTTAGATACAGCTTTCTGGTCTTGTTGATTATCAAATGGTTGATTAAAATCTCCACTTGGTGGGCTTTCGTCAATGGAAACCGATGACTCGGGCAGGCTGAGCATTGGCGGTGCTAACGGCGGTGTTAGTGGCGGTGTTTGACCACCCGAATGACCCCAGTTGACCATCACTAGAGCTCTGTCATATGATGTTATGATTCCTTGTACCAAAGCTTGTTTTGTTTCATGGGAACATTCTGAACTTAAGATGGACTTTAGCTGCTTGGCTAAATTCATCCCTTGTGTTATCTCATTGATAATACAAGCACTAGTGTCCATATTGTTGGTGTGTACAATTGAAGAAGCAAGGTGTACAAGTGAAGTGGGTTTGAGTTGAAAAGTCAACGGTGGTTGTTCATGAGAGGTGGATGGTGAGGTGTGTTTGAGAAGCTGAGGAGGAATGAGGTGATTTAAGGATTTAAAGATGTTCAAGTTTGACTGAAGAAACCGTGTGAAAGTGTTTATTTTCTTCCCTTTTGTTGCTGACCAATTCAAACATAACTAATTTACTTATCAACCCCCTCTAGTTCTTCAATCACCCACAACTTTTTTTTTGTTCTAATATCTAGACCCCATGTTCAATCTCATCTCACTCGACGAGCATCCGACATAGCAAGGAGGTCCGATGGGGCAGGGTGGTGGTGCACAGTGGAAAGTTTGTGTGTCTGGTCTAGGCTCGTGATCAGTGGCGAATCTAGAATTTTTTTTCAGGGGTTACTTTTGGTAGATTCTCACTAATGCTTTCTAAATCATACAAGGTTTCCACTAATTTTTCCCAAACCGAGGGGGTTAACCCCCAGAAAACCCCTGTATCCACCCCTGCTCTTGACTCGAGGGGTGAATCTGGATAGTCTCGGCTCGTGCATTCCATTCGAATTTTTAAGGAAAGTTGTGTTTTGAAGGTGGTTATGTTAGATTTTAGTAGATATAGTTGTATAAATAACTCGGTCTCACGCATCTTCTTCGTTTGAGTAAAATCTATTCAAATCTTACTAAACATCCCGGAATTCTTTGAAAGTCAGCTTGTGATTTGCGAAATTGGTAAGTTTAACACATTTAGACTAGTTTCATATACTTAAAGGATAGAAAGAAAACATGAGAATCATCATATAGCAAGATCTTAAGAGCATACAGTATAATTGTATAATCTTATAAAGTTGTTTATATCTTGTGAATTTCTTTAAATATTCTGATATTATTCTTGTGAATATAAAACTATCTTGCGAAATCAACTTTTTGAAAAGAGAGAATTTTACATAACATGAATTGATATCATTTTGTAATATTTGAAACGATTTCGTAATTTTAAAATGTGTTAAGTAGGGCAGGCAAATCGTGCCTTATCGGGTTTAACAGGTCTGACGACGCGTATAACACAAGTATTAAATATGAATACAACTTGTTTAACTACTTGATATCTCATGTCTATAACACAGTTTTATATACCAAGAAAAAAAATGATGGATCCTAATCTCATAATTTTATTTATTTTTAAAAAAGAAAAAAAATTATATTGTGTATTTTTTCAGTAAACAGGTCTAATCGTGTCATATACATATATCTATTGGCAGCTCTAGTGTTAAAGAGATAAATGTATAAAACAAAGGTACTTATTTGCAACTTTTAACACTATTCGAAGAAGTTTCAAATTACACCCCTGAAGTATTGAATTTGACAAATTGAGCAAGTAAATGGAGTAAAAGTGCAAGAAAGTATTTGCTGACCAATTCAAAATTCCAGAAAAGAATCATGCACTTTCTTATTCATTACAGGATATTTTTTGTGCTGACCATTTCAGCACTCTCTCACACACACACAAGTGGACATGTGTTGCATTCATAGTGGATCAAATTAACAAGAGTTTGAATCTCTAACTCAGGTCAGACTCTAGTTTATTGTTCCAATCCATGTTCTGTTTTTTTTTTGGACTTTCCATATTTAGATATTTTAGAACTCGTTTAATTATTTTACGGGTTGTAACTAACGGCTGTGAATTGCTTATTTAAAAAAACAAGCTAATGGTCATTTTAATTAGAAAAGCATAAAAAAAAATTAAACATTAAGATTTGAGATTTGATTGTGAGTGAAGAGCATATGATGCAATCTTTAAATGGATAAACCATGAAGAAGTTGATTGAAGCAATCTTTGGAAAATACCGCAATACATAGTAATAGATGTTTTTTTAGAACTGCGACTTTCTTGTATTACCCCATCGCATTTTCTAAATCGGAGAGCTCCGTTGCCCCACTCCGGCCAGACTATGTTGTCTTAACCAGCCCCATCTAGCTTCAAAGTTTGGCTTGGGTGTTCCTCCAGAAACAATACCGTCGGCTGCCGCTTGAGAGTTGTTGTGCTACCACAAGATCAGAACTCTCTGGCGTAACACACGGTGGGATGAAAACCCAGGTGTGCTTGGGATTTGAACTGACAGCCTCGCACATGGCCTGGCTCAAATCCTTCATTGCCTTATCCTGAGGAACTTCATATTATCAAAAAGTTGTCGATTTTGTAGACAATTTCTTGTGTTAGACCTAATGCAGTGCATTGTAGAAGACCTGGAGTAAGAAGATAATCTTTAGGGAAATGAATCCTTAAAAAATAGCTCAAGGCTAGGTAGTCAAAGGCGCAAGGCCTCGGCTATCGCAAAACATTCATAAATCTTTCGTCTACACTATTCTATGCCTCCCCCCTTAAATGTTCCTTACACTTCGTCCTCTTTCTTATACACACTCTCTCCTCCTCCATTGTAGAACGTAGTTAGTGTTAGATAATGTAGACCCCATGGTTAAGACCAAAAAAGATTATGGTATGCACACGCTCGCATGGGCCAACTTTTGCCTCACCAGAGACGCTCACATCCATCGTACATTTAGAAGATACGCACCTTGTGTACATTTGAGGCCATAGGCCCCGCTTGTGTAACACCCCGTGTTTCGAAAGTCAAAGTCAAAGTCAAGATTGAAGTCAAAGGAAGACAAGATTGCTAATTGCGATCTGTCTCTCCTTGCTCAATTCCTGTTTTGACTTCTTTGACTTGTAATTAGTCTATTTTGTTTTCGCTTTAGTTGTATTATGTGGAGTATCTATTAATAATCGCATAATTAATCGCTATTTATCGCGTGTTTAATCGCTTTATCGCTATCGCAATCGCACTCGCAACTCGAATTATGCCTTTTGGTTATTGTTATACGTGTGTGTGCCTTATGTGTTACTTGTGCATGTTAATTTATGTTATGTGTGGTAATCAATCGAATCGCAATCGAAACTCAAACGCAATCGAACTCAATCGCAATCGAAACAGTATGATAATTGGTAGAGAAGAGATAGTGCGAGATATGAGTAGTTGGGATTAAAAGTAATTTGACTAAGAAACTCTATCGCATCGTAACACTCGCAATCGAAATCGAAATCGAAACAGCAAAACTTGTCGCGCCGCGCACTCGAACTAGGTGCCAGCCGACCGGATTGCCATCCGACCGGGCTGCCATCCGACCGAGGAGCCACTCGGCCGGGCTGCCATCCGGGCGAGATGCCATCCGACCGACCAGCCCCTTTCCACTTTGGGCATCCTATAAATACCCCTTGTCACTTTCATTCTTTCTACTTTTGGCAAGTGACGTCCGACCCATGCTCCTACTCGCTTTTTTCCTTCGATTCCTCGCGATTCCGGTAAGATCTCGTCCTAAATCTTGTACTTCCTTAATCTACACGCACTCCTACACCTTTCTATCTTTTAAATCTTAACTTTTAACAGTGAAATCATCAAGATCCAAGGTGTTCTAGGATGACGTCATCATGTGTTCTTGAAGAACTTCATGTTTTGGCCTCAATCCACCAAGAACAACTTAGATCTAACCGATTTCCACATAAACAAACAAAGATCTTTCATAGATCTAAACAAACTCACAATGAAAAGTGGTGAAAGATGGTTTCCAACTTTCTTTCAACTCTTTTACACTCAATACATTCAAAACCGGTAGAATCGGAGCTTGTGTCGACTCACTACTCAATCTTGTGGTTGTGTTGGTTCAAGATCCGTATCATATCCCCAAGATTATCGACTCCTGGTTAACCAAGAACTATCGTCCTGAACCGGAGGACTGACCGAATTTGGGTGATTCCTGTTCAGTCGGGTCTCTAGAGCTTTGGATGGGACTCTTTTGGTTAGCACGATGTCAACACATCTCGATAACATGACAAACAATCAAAACGGCCAAGTGTAGGACGAACGGAACGACCAGGACGGAGTGCCCTCCGGTCGGACAACTGTCCGAACGGACAGCCATCCGAGCGACCTGTTGTCCGAACGACTTGCACCTTGGGTCCCACACCTAACCAATTTTGCCAAGATCTGAAGTCTGAGTGTTGAACGAATTGCTGTCCGATCGGACTACCATCCGACCGAACTGCCATTCGAATCATGAGACATTTGGACTTTAATACTTAAACGATTTTCAACATGTTCAGTAACAGGGTTGCCACCCGGTCGGATGGACATCCGACCGAGTGACCGCCCTGCTGTGGATTTGTTCTCACTAAGTAACCTCGCTACTCGAGTCGCCGTCAGACCGGACGACCGTCCGATCGACCGACCTGAAAGGTAGAGATATTTCAATGTTTTCAAAATACTACAACGAAAACTTCAAAAGTCAAGCCATCATACACAAACACATCCTCCTCAAGGGAAGAAACAATCCGCTCGAACAGTCATCCGATCGGACTACTGTCCGAACGGATTACCACTCACCCGACTGGCTGTCCGACCGGACTGCTGTCCGAATGGATTACCACTCACCCGACTGGCCATCCGATCGGATTACCATCCGACCGAACTGTTTTCCGACTCACTCGTACCTTGCATCGTTTTACGCGTCACTTATTGTTATGCTATCGTTCTGATCAGGCTAACCCTACTCTCTAGCGCTCCATTCAATCCATCAATTGCTGTGAGTATACTCGATCCCTTTTTGCTTTATGCGCTTTTGGGTGTTACATACGTTACTTATACTAAATCACATCGAACACACTACGCAATACTTTAAAACGCTAACCGTTACCGCATGTTATACGTGACTTAATGAATGCTTGTTTGTTATGTTTACACATGGAATGCTGTCTACCTGCCTTAGCAACGGTAGTACTATTAGTTTGGACTCAGCACCCGTTCACTCGGGGGTTGTTAAGGACAATTACCTACATGGCTCACAGTGGTGAGAATGTATCGCGAACTGCCTTGGGCAGTCAACCCGCAGTCATTGGTATCGATAAGTTCATGTCGATAACTAACATGCCTCATTTCACTCTGTGTACGTGCTGGTTATGCGTAAACTATTTCGAACTCTATATGCTATTATCAAACTTGTATGCTTACCTTTACACTATGTGTATTGACTTTTACTTTAACGTATGTGACAGGTGCTTAGGATGTTTACATGCTTTGTGTGCTGGTGATGAAATTGAGGCTAGGGACGGAGTCCTAAAAACCAATAAATAAACTATCTATGTATAAATCTGAGTTGTCGGAACAGAACTACTTGACTAGATTTGTCTGTAATAATTTGTTTACCCTTTAAGACATGGTATGTGACATGTTACTTTAAATTAATTGGTAATGATAATTGTTATGGAAACTTCTGGATAATCTGTTTCACTCAGTGCCATGCCCCGATGTTTCCGCCATCGGTTGGGGTGTGACAGCTTGAGCTCCTAGGCACACGCCTTCTGCGCTTTTGACTACAAAGATTCAAGGTACCTAAGTAATTGAGTGCGGATTCTGGGGGAAGTTGGTGTATCAAGTCAACCACATATGTTAAAGACCTCCTATTAATATTGTACATGAAATGTAGACAAGTACACTATAAGTTATTGAAGTATAAGAATCTACAAACATAGAGGTGTAAGATCTCTCATTTACTACTTCAAACTCGCACAATTGCATTAAGTTTTCTTTTGCCGCAACTTTCCCCTCACTAACATCTTGTTCAAGAATAGAATCACAATATATTGTTGGGTTTAATCTTGATAGAATTAGTTTGAATTTATTATTTAATTGTTTATCTAATATGATTTTATCGGTTAAAACTTGATAAATTTAGTTGGTATATATATCTAGTTAGGACTTAGGAGCTGGTTAAAACTTGATAAGTTTAGTTGGTATATATATATATATATCTAGTTAGGACTTAGGAGTCATTATTTGATTAGGGTAGGTGGCTTGGTGAACAAGCAATGTTTAGTATGTATAGGGATTAGCAGTTTTGTAATTTGTGTGGTTTGATTTATATGAAAGAAAAGAGGCATGAGTACGTTTCCCACATAATATATTTGTTTGTTTGTGTTCTTGATCCGATTAGTTACAAAACTAGCTATACGTTTAAGGAAATATTCACTTACAAGACTAGCAAAATTTAATGTTATCTATAGTATATTATCCAAAAACAAAAATTGGAAGCTCTAGTTGGTAGCTTTGTGACTTTGTCAATGTTTTAGTTCTATTAAGGGTCAAAATTAGACCGGACCGGACCTAACATAAACCAAAATTTAGAAAGCAATGAAACAGGATCAAGCCCTCGTTTGGTTTGAAGTGGGACTTGAATAGCGTAACTAGTTTGTTTTAACTTTTAAATTAAGAAATCTGGATTTTAATATTCGAAACTATGTATTATTGGCCGATTATAATTCATATTAGTAACCAATGACACTCTTGACTTTCACTTTTATTGCTAAGGCTTTACGCTGTCCGGTGACATTTCATGCCGCCTCACCCAACTCTGGCGTCAAACACCAAAATGCTGTGAAAGTTGGATGCCAACGAAAGTAAAAGTTGTGAATATTATTGATCATGTTGTTATTATGGATCATTATCGACAAATAAGCTATATTTGGATTATTAAAATCCAGTTGAACTTTAACTAATTCATGTATATATATATGCTTACAAACAGTAGCGGATCCAGGAATTTTCCCCGGGGGGTTCCTTTTGGTATATTCTCACTAATTTTTTCGAAATCAATCAAGTTTCCACTAACTTTTTCCATTTTTTTCCAAACCGAGGGGGTTCCTGGGAACCCAGGAACCCCCCCTGGATCCGCCCCTGCTTACAAATAAAATCGTTTTAATACAAAGAAAAAACGTGGCACATGGTTCTAGTTTTAAACCAGACTCGATGGATTTCTAGTTTTAAACCAGACTCGATGGATTTTAAATTACTATTATATTCAAAAAGTATCTTGGACTGATTTGACAGGTTGGGATTAATAAAAATTGACTAGTGGGATAAGAATAAGATTATTAATAATTAATAATAATAATAAATGGGTTGGTCTTACTTAAAGCCGCGTTTGATTAGACAGTAACATCGTCATGTAATCATATGTTAATCCACCTAAGTAACACGTTCCATTTCTCCTCAGTTGACTTCTCAAATTGTATAATCCAATTCCTAATGCACAGCGACGAAACCTGAGATTTCCGATCAAGGGGTCGAAAACGTATATACCTAAATATATTATAAAACCGGGAGATCGAAAACGTATATACCTAAAAAATGAATACGAAAACTACATACCAGACATTATTGCGCGAAAAGTTCGAAGGGATCGGACGCCACCCGGCCCCTACAAAGCTGCGCCCTTGCTCATGCATCCATAATGGTTTAATGAATATAAGAAAAAAGTGAAGCCAGTAGGTCATGGTAATATGTCTTGTTCATGCTCGTTAGTTAAAAGTGTGTAATGTGGTTTAGTGAAGGATTAAATGTGTAATATGTCTTGTTCATGCTCGTTAGTTAAAAGTGTGTAATGGATATTTATCGTTATCTTATTAGAGAAAAAAAAATTAAAAGTATATGAAGTTTGTGCCTAACGTCCGTTCACTTGTTCATGAGCTGTTCATCCATGCCCCGCTCACTGAACCACAGTGTTGTTTTCGTTAGGGGTGTTCATCGAATCGAATATCGAATTTTCGAATTATTCGAATCGAATTGTTCGAATAATTTTTATTTTTCCTTTAATTCGTATTCGATTCGAATTCGATTAAAACCTACCGAATTCGATTCGAATTCGTATTCGAATAAAATCCCAATTCGTATTCGATTCGTATTCGATTAAAAATTCGAATTCGAATCGAATTCGAATAAATTCGATTTAATTCAGATTCTTTAAAAACATGTAAAAAACTTTCAAAATGAAACATAAATTTTAAAACAGCCATAAATCACGATATCACATTAAAAAGTTACAAATAAAGTACCACAAGTCTAAAATTCAAAACGAGAAGTCGGGAATAACCACTCCACATTAAAAGTTAATATTTTTACGCTTAGAAATCTATTGTAGATTTGTTACTTAGGTTTTAGTTATGAGCCATGTTGTGGGTTTGGTAATGGGTAATTTTAATACTTGGAAAAAAATTAAAAATAATTTATAATATAGTCTAATAAAAGTTATATATATGTATTATATATAAAAATAATAAATAAAAATGTATAATTTTTATTCGAATTTCGAAGCGAATCGAATTTGAAATTATAAATTCGTATTCGATTTACTTGACTCGAATTGAATCGAATTCGAATTCTTATAATCGAAACGAATTCTTGATAATCGAATCGAATTTAAACGAATTTCGAATTTTTCGAATTCAAAACGAATTCTGCACACCCCTAGTTTTCGTGGGAGTGGTGCTGATGTGGCAGAGCCCCTCTCACGCTCACACCATCATTACGCATAGTCTCATTAAATTTATTAACTAATAGTTAAATACCTGAGAGGTCAAGGGTTTGAACCGCGGTAACATTGCCTATAAAAATATGAATATATCAATAGTTTTTCTAGAGCCAAGGGTCTCAGTGAGATTAATTTTTCTATCTTCAGAAATAGATATAAAGTTTGCCCTTGTCTCACCATCCCCATATCCTTTTTACATAAGTAGTGTTTGGTTTATACGTAATATATTTTAATACTAATACATGAATTTTTTTTTTAATAAATTGAGGTTTAAATATCCTTTTTGGTAACGAGGGAACCAAAGGATGGTCAAGAAGCTTTATCAACCCTGGCCATTGGACTTTATCAAAGTTTTATTTTTAAAAAGTATTTTTTAATCTTTTTTTCTGAAAATATGAATTGAAATTGACACAGAAGAATCTCCTTGCTAGCATCCATACGAAAAATTCAAGGCTATACTTGTCTTTCGAAAATTTAAAATCGTGAAAGTTATATGCCACACACAACGTTATCTATATCTTGTAAATAGATACACAAGTTTTATGATAAGACATTATTATACGTGTCGATCACCCATAAGCTTTTCGAAATTGTTTTGTTAAGAGCTTAAATCAGTCCCATAACCGTCACCATCACCACCAGCCCACCACGTACACCACTGTCGCTACCATTGTCACAACCATCACCACCTACACCTCCACTGCCTCTGGAGCCTACACCACCACAACTACCGTCGCCGCCATCGGTACCCCACCACCGTCATTGTTGCAGCTTCCAACCCTCACCACTAAGCTACTAGAGATGAGCATAGAACCGGTTAACTAATCTATATTTATTTTATCCTAAAATAGTTAAAAAACTAAAAACATTTAATAAAACTCGTAATTTATGTTTTTTTTTTTTTTACTTTTTTGTCGTTACAATGGTTAAAATAGTACACGCAAGAACCCGTTTGCGAACTGAAACTGGAGTTTTAAACCGGTCTAAAAAACCGACCAAACCAGGGAGAAACTAAACCAATTTAATCCGAAAGTGGATTGACCAATAACCGACAAATCCAGAAACTAGTTTTTGTTCCTGTAAAAAACCTAAATGTTTATCTCTACTAGCTACTTTGGGAGAATATAAAGAATGAACCCATTTGTAGAGTGAGGTTCTTGTAAAAATGACCATTTTCGTAAGAAGTGTGAGAAGGTATAGGAATTGACATGTAGGCATCATGTTTTGGACTTAGCCCTGATTTTTGCGTTGTTTTGGCAATAAAATCCAAAGATAACAATTTAAAACACAATGCAATATAATATAGGCATGAAATTGAAAACACACTACTTAACGTTCTTGGCATGATGTTTAAGTTTTAAGTCTAGAATCTATGCAGTTAATCTTGGTGATATATTGGTCCCCTAGTAAAATATCGGTGTCAAATATCGGTACCGACATTATCGACGAAATTGACCGATATTGGGTTGATGTAACCGGTATATTACCGATATTTGACCGATATATTTGATATATCACCGATATGTGAACGATATTATTAGTGTTAAATTGCTATATATATAAATTCTGCATTATATTATAATTACCGATATCTCACCGAGATAACCTATATCTCAAATATTGGTCCTTGACGTATATCCGATATTTTACCGCATTAACTGCATAGTCTAGAATTCATTGTATTGTGTCTTAAATTGTCATGTTTGATGTTTTTCTTGCCAAAACAACCCAAAACATCATGTCTAAGTCCAAAACATAATGCCTGCATGTCGATTCCTATTTCTTCTCACACTTTTCACGAAAAATGTCCTTTCTACAGGAACCTAAACCCCCTTTTTGATATAATTTTTTTCTTAAAATGATTCATTTCAAGCCGAGCACATTTTGATCAGGACCCTTGTTGACCAAAAACCAAATTGATACTTTAAAAAAAGTCAATTTTGACCCGTCCGTTTCGATTAAGGGAATGTAAATAAGCCGTAGAGATATCAAAATCGAAATAAACAACTTTGAAACTCTAGTCCAGATATTTCTAGAGGTTGAGCTGAGGCCAAATTGCAATTATCAATATACTTATATATATTATTTGTCATACATTGTATATAGGCCCACATAATAAGTCAACAGGTTCAAACAAATATAGATGAAAATGAAATGCATATACTTTAATTATTTTCCTTCTATAATTCAATTTTGACCAAAAGTAGTCAACTTTGTTATCTTTCCACAATCCAAGCTGCCAAAACTCATATTTGTTTTCAACAGGATATTCAAGCACCAACAGTTTGGTTTTAGATAAAGATACTATAAATTGAAATCCCCAAAGTACCCTTTTGGTCAACCATCCCGCGACCAGAACAAAATTACATGTTTTGATCCGTTACATAACACATCCGATGCACTATGCTAGTTAAGATAAAACTTAGATGTTAAAAATACAAAAGAAACGTTATACACTAATATAATATATATCAAAATACGCAATTTATCGCGCATACAAGGTTACTTACGGATAGCAATCACCATTTCACCTTGCACCTACAGTTTGCAAAACAAACATTGCAATTGCTTGAACAGCACATTGTTCTGCTTCTTCTTGACTGATACCCGCCAACTCAAGATTCTTCTTCGCGATTTTCATCGAGTGATCACCGTTTTCAACAACATGCAGTCTAGTTACAGCTTTCATTTTCTTCATAACCACTTCTAGTGACTCCAGTGAACACAACCCGTCTTTAGTGCCCTTCATTAACCAAAAGAAAAATGGTCGGTTAGCCAAAGTTTGTTTTTGCGAAAGTTTGAATGTCGAGAGGAATAATATGAAGTGACCGTCATTGTTAACCTGTACAAACATGGTAGGAACTGTAAGCTGCAAAAGGGGTTCATCTCGAATGGCTCCTTTTGATCCCTGAAAAGTGATGTATTGAATCAAATATGTGATCTCCAAACATGACATAACTACAACAATACTCCACAATACTGCAACTAATCATGCATTAGGATAAACTTAGTAAAATGCCATTGTCGTCCCTAAGGTTTGGCTACTTTTGCAACTTTCGTCCAAAGGTTTGTTTTTCCGCATCTCGATCAAAAGGTTTAAAATCTTGACATTTTCAACTAACTCGTTAACTCCATCCGTTTTCTCCATTAAATGAGGGGCATTTCGGTCTTTTTAGACACTTTTATTAAAATAAAAAACAATATAAGAAATAAAGATTCACCTCTGTTGACTTTCTCCCCACCTAAACCCTTAATCATCACAAAAAATGTATGAAAAACGAAAATGACCATGACTTAACGTTAAAAAAATGGATGGAGTTAACGAGTTGGATGAAAATGACAAGATTTAAAACCTTTGGATCCAGATGCGAAAAAACAAACCTTTGGACGAAATTCGCAAAAGTAGTCAAACCTCAGGGACAAAAATGGCATTTTACTCGATAAATTTACGTTAAGTTCATATATATTTACGTTACGTCAGACCCAGATTTCATCATTTGGAGGCCCAATATTGGCTTTGAAAGTTTTTCACCATATTTGGCAATCTTTTCCATTTTTATTGTAAAAACGAGCGATTCGTTGAATTTATATTTCACGCATTTATTTATGCGTAAATTGCAATGAAGTCCCAAGATTTTATTTTACCAAACCTTCATAAATTTATCAACTTTTTAGTAAAAGTATTCTCTTTTATCTTTTGTGATTCCGCTCTGCGTCACAAAGTTCAAGCAGTAACGTGTACGATATCACGACTAACAAACCTTTAGTGGGTACCCCAAGCAAACTACAGCAGAAGCCCGAATACCGTTCTCAGCGGCTACCATACAACTTACTCTGCATATAACAGTAAGGAAAACATTTGTATCCCACGTTAGTCGTTACAGATTTATGAATCGATAAAATAACCAATTCAGTAATCGTTACCTTGAACCCATGGACTTTCCAGCCAAAATTAGAGGATGGTGTGGGTACTTTGCAGCAGTCATTTTGACGATATCCGAGTGAAACTCGATTAGTTTTTCGGCTTTGGGAGGAGGTTTTCTTTGAGAAATGTCTGCAAGCAGTCATATCAGTAGTTATAAGCCGCTTAAATAGACAACATTGTAATAAATCAAGAATAAAAAAGGCCTAAATTAGTTTGTCCTTCAAAAAAAAAAACTCACATGGGTAGTCAAAAGTTACAACTTCAACTGCATTTAGTGAATCAGCCAACAACTTCTTCCATCTGCATAATAAATAACAAAACATTTGAGTGCTGGACCTTTCAGCTCAGCCCATTAGGGTTGGCTCAATCCTCCTATACAAAAGCGGAGGCAAACGACGGCACCAGTTAGAGTGGTGGAAACTCTTACTGTGGAGGGGACTGGGGAGGAGAGGAAGAGGCAGACCCAAACTGACATGGGAAGAGCAGATTAGGCATGATTTACTAAAGTTGCATCTTTCCGAGGACATGATCCAAGATAAGACTTCGTGGAGGCGTAGGATTAGGGTTAAGGACTTCTAGAGGATATTGCAGTAAGGTCTTAGGGGTATTTTAGGGACGTAGGTTTTTCTTATTCTTTAAGTGACTTTACCAGTGATTGACTTCTTGTGTTTATGCCGGAATGAGGATGTATGCTATTATACATGATTTACATTATACTGTGTCACTCTGATCACTTTCTTGGTATAGGTGACTTCTTTTTTTTCTATATTCTATTTGTCTATATTCTTTGACTTGATGTGTTGGTATGCTGTTCGTCTTGGGGCCGAGGGTCTCTTCTGGAAGCAGTCTCTCTATCCCTAGGGATAGAGGCAAGGTCTATCTACATCCCACCCTCTCCAGACCCTATAAGTAGCTTTGCTATTTGTGGGATTTACTGGGTATGGTTGTTGTTGTTGACTTGTAAATATGTATTACCCGTTTTACATGTAGGTTTTAATTTTTATTGTGTGAGTTGACCCGACTCGAAAACAAAAAAGAAAAATCACCAAATGAACATGTGATCGAAAAATTACCAAAAAGAACATAGACTTTTAGTTCTTACCGACATAAACAGAGGCAACTAAAAATTAGCCTTCGCTTTACATGTGGTAACTTTTTTCGGCCTCTAAAAATAAAAGTAAAGTACACGAATGGTTCCTGTGGTTTACCAAAATTTTGGATTCGGTCCCTAGCTTTTCAAAAGTACACGAATGGTCCTTGTGGTTTGCACTTTGTAACACATTTAGTCCCCAACCAACAAATCTAAAGGTTTTAACATGTCCAAGTTAGGTACTAAATACGTTACAAAGTGCAAACCACAGAGACCATCCATGTACTTTTGAAAAAAAAAGCTAAGGACCAAATGTGTTACCAAGTGCAAACTACAGGGACCATCTATGTACTTTTAGAAAGTTAGGGACCAAATCCAAAGTTTTGGCAAATCACAGGGACCATCCGTGTCCTTTACTCCAAAAATAATGTTGGCTTAGGCTGAAATATAGCTTTGCTCTATAGCCTCTTTTTTTAACGACAAATTTGGATCACTAACGGACCACTGGAGTATCATCATACCATGAGCGGAACCACCCATTCATATCCAACTCCACCAAGCAAAAATGCCTATACACCAATTCAGGAGGAAACCCAATACCAAAAACCCCCCTTGTGGAAATCGAACTTAGTACCTAATGGTCCCTAAAGGTCTAAGATGCCGCTATCCACTTATATCCATTAGCTAAAATTAAGCCTATGCTTTTTTAGATGACGGCTACAAAAGGTAGAGCCTCAAAACAAAGCTCGTTTGTTTATCGAGCTCGAGCCTCGCATGTGAAGCTCGTTAGGCTCATCGAGCCTTAGTGTAAACGAGCAGAGTCGAGCCAAACTTATTTAAACTTGTTTACAATCCGATCTCGAACCTAAAAATAAGCTTATTTAGTAAACGAGCCCGAGCCCGAGCTTCACTTGTCGACGAGCTCGCGAGCCAAAAAGTCTATTATTTATATTATTTTTATTTAATATACTAATTATTAATAGATAATAAACCAGCCGAGCCCGAGCCAAGCTCAAGCCTGGTCGAGCTCAGGCTCGGCTCATTTGCACCCCTACATACAATGACGTAGCTTTGTAGGGGCGGGAGGGTGCGGCCGACCTCCCGAACTTTTCGCTCAGTAGTAGTGGAGAGTATATAGTTTTGGTATAGAAATTTTTTGGTATATACGTTTTCGACCCCCGGTTTTATAGAAATGTTTGGTATATAAGTTTTCGACCCCCCGGTCGGAAATCTCAAGCTTCGCCACTTCCTACATAAGCCCGACCCAGCGAAATCAACGCCCATTTCAAAAAAAAAAAAAAAAAAAAACAGGAGACAATAAGGAAATGCAGTTAAAACTTAAAAGTAACAATCTGACCTAATCATCCACTCAGAAGATGAAGGAGCCCCGGCGCCGTGAGCGAAAATCACCACCGGCGAATTCTTATTATTATTAATTTTATTATCACTTATCTTCACATATTTTGCACTCCGACTTCTTGTAACCATCGAAGACCGATTTTCTACTGCTTCTTTGCTTTCATTATCCACCGTTCGCCGTCGTTTCGGAGCCATTTTTTCCGATGAGGTTACAGACAAAACCTAAGTGTGTGATATGTCCATTCATTTTCGCGCCAAATGATCATTCGCTGGGTCGGGCTTTCTGAGTGTTCGAATTGGGCTTAGAATGAAGCTAAGGCCCATTAAAGAATGAGACTAAAGAGTGTGAAGAGTAAAATGTTATACTACTAGTACTTAGAGTGCACAAATCGGGTTTTTGTTAATACCCGGTATGATCGGGTATTAAGAGAAACCGGGTAAGGTTTGGGTACGAATATTAAAGTGAAAAGTCATACCCTATGTACCCGGGTAGAGTATAATCGTTCTTCTGCTTTCTTTTATTTAAAACATGTTTTGCACTTTTTAAATGTTTCTTGTTCTTGTGTTCATGTGATGATTATTGGCTAAATTCTTTATACTACCTTGACTAGGATGAATTCATGACAAAGTTTGGATCTTTATTGGTTTTGGCTATGTTTATGGTTTGTTAATGAAGTAAGAAACTTGGTAATATTAATTTGGTGTGCATTCTTGACTTGTTTGATTTCACGTTATTTGCATCCACACGTATATTGATGAATGTCTTTCATAGAATAGGTTCGTGTTAGATTATTTACACTCGTATTTATACTCTTTATGGTTAATTGGCCAATACACCATAAGAGGTAATTTCGTGAATCAAGTAGGTCTAGGTGGTTAACTAATCTTCAAATTCGTAAGGTGAGAGATTATCGGTTTGTCTAGGTTGTTAGATGACTAAAGTTAGGATCTCTGTAAAATGACCAATTTAGTTAACCTTGCAATTCTTGCTAACCAAGTCAAACTATTTGCCATAGTTACCTTAGATTATTGCACCGTGAGGGTAATTATCACTTTAAGGTACTTCGGTAACATAATTGGAAATACGTAAGGAAATTCATATAAAAATCGGTACTTTAACATCTTGCTAGGTTTCCATAGGTGTCTTCCTGAGAAGGGTTGGGGGTCATGTTCGGTTACATAATGAGTTTAGTATCCCAAGATCCCGGTTACATAACTTAGTCACGCCAATAAAGAATCGATTCCGAGTTGTTTAGGAGTCCAGATTAGGTAGTTATTCCATCATCATCTGAGTAAAATCCAAAAGTCTAGTTTGCGTCTTAATTCGTTAGTCTAGTTAGAATTTAATTTAATTGCAATTTTAGGATTTTAGACCCCCTCCCCCTCAAAACATAAAACACTTAGTCGTGTTAGTTAATAGGTCTAGAGAGTCTAATTTACGTGATTAAAAGAGTCTCGTGGGTTCCATTTCCGGATTTACTTAGCTTTACTAGAGTCGATCGGTTTGTTTGTCGGTTAGTAATTTAGTTGAGTTTTAGAGAGTCTTGAGTATAACTTAGAGGTTGTTTGTTTACCTCTTAATGGTTCAGACCTCTTACTGGTTTAGTACTTAATGGTTCAGACTGTTTGTTTCATGAGCAGATGTCTGAATGGTTCAGACATTTGCCTCTGAATGGTTAAGATTTATACAGAGTCTGAATGGTTAAGACCTCTAATCTGAATTGGTCAGACATTTGCCTCTGAACGGTTAAGCATTATATAGGCTCTTAATGGTTCAGACCTATTAGTATATATTATATTTGTATTCATTATCTCCTTATTATATTGTTTTGATTTCCAAATCATTCCTATACATAGAGCAGGAGAAGTCAATGATTGTAACTGTTTTGATTTCCAAATCGTTGCTATACATAGAGTAGGAGAAGTCAATGATTGTAACTGTATAAATATCAACATTAGTGTGAATGGAAGGCAGGAAAAATATTTTACCAATCTTTATGGTATCAGAGCCCCTTCTTCTCTGATATCTCTAATCCTCATCGTAGCCTCCCTCCTCTTCCAGTTTCTTTTCTTTCAACTTTTTCCAATGGAAAACAAGAACCACCCTGCTCTAATGGTGACAAACATTCAGAACTTTGTTCCTTTCACACTCGAAATGGAGAGCGGCTAGTACAACTCTTGGGCTGAGTTGTTCAAGATTCATTGTAGAGCTTTTTTAGTCTATGATCACATAGACGCCTCTGTCCAACCTCCCACCCTTTCCGAAACCCAAACAAACTCTTCCGATAAGGAAAAAGATGCCACACCAAAACCCAAAGTCGTTTCTCAAGACGATATTGATCTCTGGTATCGTCTGGATGCTATTTTCCTCCAATGGATATATAGTACTATATCTAATGATCTTCACCACACCATCCTAAAAACCAACGCAACCGCACTCGAAGCTTGGACCTCTCTTCAGGACATCTTTCAAGATAACAAGAATGAAAGGGCTCTTTTCTTAGAGCATAAGCTTGTCACCACTCGACTCGAAAATTACCCCAACATGTCCGCTTATTGTCAAGCGGTCAAAATGCTAGCCGATCAACTCTCAAACGTTGGTGCTCCTGTCACAAATCAGCGAATCGTGCTTCAATTAATCGGTGGTTTAACCTCTTCTTATGATGGGATTGCTATGATAATCCAGCAGATTAAACCTCTTCCCGGTTTCTATGAAGTAAATCGCGCTTGTGCATGGAGGAATCTTGGAAGGCCAATCAGGCACACTATGAAGCCGCCAGTTGTGGATCAGCATTGCACGTTCATCAACCTCACCCAAACGGTGAGTACCGCACTCAGTCAAATCACGGCCGTGGAAGAGGCCGCGGTGGGCGCGGATGAGGCGGCAACCGTGGACGCAACGACGGCTCCATTCAGTCATACGGCAGGGGTTCTAGCTCTAAGGGCGGATCTCACGTCCCAAACACTCAAGCCTGGCCCACTTCTTATCAGTCTTCCTACGGCCCACTACAAAATTCTCAATGGCCTTATCCACCATGCCCGTATCCAGCAACCCCTATGCGCCCACAACAAGGCCCATCCACTGGACAAGGGCTCTTAGGCCCACGCCCACAAAACCACCAGGCCTATGCAACTTCTGAGCTATCATACGCACCTACCGATGTCGAACAAGCACTCCATGCATTGTCTCTCAACTCATCTGAACCACAAGGGATCTTCGACACCAGGGCCACGGGACACATGACCAATAACTTAGGTATTCTCTCATCCTACTTTAATAATGGGCCTCTCAAACACGTAATTGTTGGAAATAGATCAAAATTACCAATCCTTGGTATGGGGCATCGAACTCTACCTCCACCTTTTCCACCCTTAAAATTAAATCATGTTCTTCACGTACCTAACCTTATTACCAATTTGATATATGTACGTCGTTTAACACGTGATAATAATGTGTCTGTGGAATTTGATCCTTATGGTTTTGTGTGAAGGACTACCGGACGCGGACACCTATCCTCCGATGTGATAGCACGGGAGACTTGTACCCGCTCACTCTCAATTCTGGTCTTCAATAAAGAGTCCGACTGCCTTGACATCCATCTCTCAAGACATTTAGCATCAACGCCTCGGGCATCCCGGGCGATCTATTTTTAAACTTTAGCAATCTAGTTTACCTTCTGTCTCAAATAAACCATTGTCGAATGTTTGTTCGTCTTGTGTTCTTGGAAAACATATCCGTTTGCCTTTCAATTAATCTAGCAATTACACATATTTGCCATTTGATATTTTGCATACGGACTTATGGACATCACCAATACCAAGTTCAAGTGGACGCAAGTACTATATTTTATTTCTTGATGATAAAACAAACTTTCTATGGACTTTTCCAATTGGACATAAGTCTCAAGTTTTTCCAATCTTTCAACAATTCTACATTTTTATTAAAACACATTTCCACTACTCTATTAAATCAATTCAATGCGATAATGGTAAAGAGTACGACAATAACAATTTTCATAAATTTTACAACGACCATGGCATCGCTTTTCGATTCTCTTGTCCGCATACATCATCCCAAAATGGCAAGGCTGAAAGAAAAATCCGTTCTATTAACAATATTGTTCGTACGCTTCTCGCTCACTCCTCCACTCCCAATCATTTTTGGCATCATGCCTTGCAACATGCTACCTATCTTCATAATATCATTCCTACCAAAGTCTTGCAAAACCAAACTCCCACTTCTATTCTTTTCCAGCGCAAGCCCACCTACTCACATCTACGCGTATTCGGTTGTCTGTGCTTCCCGCTTTTCCCATCCACTACTATTAATAAATTACAACCACGGTGTAGACCTTGCATCTTCCTAGGATATCCATCTAACCATAGAGGGTGCAAGTGTTATGACCCCTCCACCCGTAGAATATTTATCTCGCGTCACGTCATTTTTGACGAAACATCCTTCCCATTCACCAAATCTCATCAACCAAACTCACAAACTTATCATTTTCTTTCATCAGATCCACACCCATTATTATGGGATGGTAACTCACATACAACCCCACCTGAACATTCCACATTTAACCAGACCCAAAGCCCACCACCCTCTCCTCAATCAGCCCAATCCCAAGGACCACCCATTCCTTCCCCTACCTCAGCTCCAACCCAAACCCACACCTCAGTTTCAACCCAGGCCCAACAGTATCTAAGCCCGGACCCTACTCCCATGGCTCAAACAAATATCTCACCTACTTCACCCAATGGCCCAACAAATCACTTGTCACACCCAGATATTTTCACGTATTACCGGTGGGCCCGGTGGGGAGTATCGTGACGTAGTTGATATCGTCATAGTCAAACAACACAATTTTAAATGCACAGCGGAAGCAAAAGATGAATCACATTACAAACCGAATATAAAGTAATATCAAAGTATTACAAACGGACTGTAAAGGATCCACAGGTGGATCAAATAAAAAGGAAACATAGTTCATCAGATTTAAAATGCATCCAAGCTTGCAAGACTCTTATTGATGCTAAGGAGAGGCCAATCTATTTCGATTAGTACCTGCACTTAGCCTTTTTGGGAAAATACGTCAGTTTACACTGGTAAATACAATTAACTGGCTCATTTTGAAAAGGTTTAGAAAAATTGATTTGGATGCACAAGGCACAAAACATTTTATAACTTGGGATAATTATTTATATATAAACTTGTAAAATAATTACATGTTCGTTATACATTCAGTAGCCCGGGTTGAATACCGGGTTAAAGATTAATTGACACACCACATGATATAGTCCCGCGGCGAGTTATTCTCGAAACCGGCGGTTATACCTTTTTATTTATATACACTGGCGGGTGTATGCCTACACCCCGTGCTTAGGTTGTGGCCATTTCTATAAATGATGCCAAGGATATCCGGGACATGGTCATTAACCCCCCAAAGGTTTTTAAGCAAACAAAACAATTTAAATGGGTCATTTCAATAAAGTAACCTTCATACGATTAAAAATTCAATGCCCGACCAAGCGGTATTTTATATACCGTACCCCAAGCCTGTATAAGGGAAAATAAGTTAAAAGTATTTACCTGAGCAAGTATAATTCACAAACAGCAAATGCACGTAGCTTTTACCGGGTCTCCTAATCTGGAACGAAGGTTTTTAATAACCTATTAGATTCCTAACAGGTCTTTAATTAAGCCTAAACTTAGACCGGTTAGTTTTAAAGGAAGATACGGTTCAAACGCACGATTAAGCATAGACCGGAATAGAATGTGATTTAGACCCGACAAGTTTGAAGACTTGTATAATATGGGTAAACTAAACACATTCTGGATTTTGAGACAAAAATGATAAGGTTTGACCCGTTTCGGTCAATTTATGCAAACTAGTTACATAAACCGAACCGAACGCGAAAGATGCGTAACGGGTAACCATAAGAGCCATATACAGGTTTCCTAAGTTAATATGCCTTAAATATGTTGTGACATCAGTAATATATTTTCTATTATGCCCAAAACGAATTTAAACTCAAATTATGCCCTGATGGGGTATTTTGGTCATTTAAAAGGTTATAAAAGAGATTTAATATAAATTTGAGTTTCAGGTCTGATATAATCAGTAAAAATACTTAATTTAATAAGTTATATCAGTAGGGTATTACATATATGTGAATTTTATCATTTATAATCAAACTATACACCGAAAGGGCATTTTGGTAATTTCACATAAGGTTTAAAGGTCAAATCTGGAAATTTGAGTTTAAAACTTTTGCTTACTGTTAAAGTATAAAAATTTACTAAAAATATCAGTAGGTATCAAGTCTTATATATTTAAAATAGTTTTAATACATACTATGCGTTAAAAACGCGTAAAAATGCGGTTTTAAGCGATTTCCGGGTTTTATAAGAAAATTTGATATTTTTATTATTCCAGAAGGCTTAAAATATTTTATTTATCATATTAGATCAATAGAAAAAGGTTTGGTATCAAAAGGATTTGTAAAACTCATTTTGTAGGCCAAAAGGGCAAAACCGACAATTACCGAATCAAAGCTTAGAACCCTATGTTATGCTCAGCCTAAAAATAAATAAAAATATTCAAAAATCCCAAAATATTATTTTATATCAGTGGGTAAAATTTTTTATATTAAAAATCGGGTTTAGATAGGCTATACGCTAATTACGCCGTTTAATTAATAAAAAGCTTTTCATTTACGCTAATGAGCATAACTCCTAATCTAGACCTCAAACGGATGTCAAATTTTAGGGACAAGTTTATAAATCAGTAACTAAGGTTTCTATTCTTTTACATTTTCAAAAATCACATTTTAAGGTCATATGGGCATAATAGTCAACATTTAAGCATTTAACGGAAACATGCATATGAATCGGATAACTAATGGACCAAGTTGTATAAGCACAGAGGGTTATACTAACATGAAACCTGGTCCTAATAAAGCTCTAAGGCATTTCTAAACTATGCTCTAATGGGCCAGAACTGAATGTCAAAGCAAAAGTCTACTTTTACAATTTTCGGTTCCGAACCGAGCTTAAACTGAAAATTGTCGGGTTGAACATGTTCTTACATTAATTACCAAGTTATATGAGTGATAAAACAGGTTGCATGGCTTCTACATTGTTAATTATGTGTTTATTTGAAAATAAGCTTTCTGTTGACTTTTATAATTTACTTTGACCCGACAATTGACCTAGTTAGAGTGGGAATCAGAGGGTGCCCTTTTAAGGGTTTATTACCCACATAATTACCAACTCATAGGTACTTTCAATTTGAGATTTGACTGGACAAATTGTGAATAATCACGAAGTTAAACCTTAATTACGACGGTTTGACTTTAAGCTAATAAACTAAGTAAAACTGAATTAAGAAAGGTTAATGAGACTTACTGAGGTCCTATGCACGACTAAAAATCCCTAGGAAGTGGCCTTGAGCTCCAGCAATCTCCAGGAATGAAGTTGTGCAAGTTTCCAAGTGGTGTGTGAAGTGTTTCAACTAAGGAGCTTCTTATATAGGGATTTTGATTCAACTAGATCATGCCAAGCAAGTCTACAGGTGTAATGTGATGCTTACAGGTGCCCCCTATGCATGAAATACCATTGGGGCAGCTCCTGGTATGAAAAACAAGTGTTTTAAGTCGGTTAACAGGCCTGAACTGGAAGCTGTGCTTGTTTTCTTTCACTGTTGGTGCCACGCAGCCCGCGTAAGGACCCTTAAGGTCTTACGCGGCCGGTATGAGTGCCGGGAACAAGTTAAACAAGTTTCGTTTATTACATTTTGGCCCATGATCCTTTTCAAACGTGGTTTTACCTTTATTTCTTGTAATTTCAACCCTCTAACTTGACTTTTAAGGGCTCCAAGACATAACCAAACATTGTTAAGTCCTTGGTTAACTTTATGCTCACCCGAAAAGTCATAAATTTCAACGTTGACGCTTTTAACCCCCCGTATACGAATGTTATCATAACTTTCTCATACTTTATCGAAACCTCGTGAAATTTTTATCACTTATTCTAGTGAGCATAATTAATCGTTACAAAGCTTCAGGTTCGCTAAAAGGTCACTCAAAGGTATACTTTAAACATGTGGACACATTTAACCCCTGTAGTTTGTAATCTCTCACTTTCTTCCACAATTGGCTTCGTATGATCCATAATTCATTCGTTTAAGGGTATAAACATCGTGTAGGGTTATTGAAAGACTTATTTATCCATTGTTGACATTTTGAATCCTTTTATTCACATACTTCCTATGTTTGTCAACTTTAGTCCCTCTAAAGTAAATTTTTACACGTTTAAAGCTCATGACACGTGTCGATATATTTTTGGACATAAATTTACGAGGTGTTACATCCTCACCCCCTTAAAAGAAATCTCGACCTCGAGATTTACTGAAACAAATGAGGGTACTTTTCTTTCGTTGTGGACTCTACCTCCCACGTATATTCGGGACCTCTACGGGCATCCCATTTGACCTTTACAATCGGCACTTGCTTCCTTCGAAGCTTCTTAACATGTCGATCCTCGATCGACCTAGGTTTTTCAACAAACTTTAAGCTCTCATCTATGCGCACATCCTTATGCAACATGACTAGTGATTCATCAGCTAGACATTTCTTCAGATTGCATATGTGGAATACGTTATGAATACCACTGAGCTCTTCAGGTAAGTTTAACTTATAAGCCACTGATCCGACACATTCGATGATCTCGAATGGTCCTATATACCTTGGGCTTAACTTACCTTTCTTACCAAATCGCATTACCCCTTTTCAGGGTGATACCTCCAGTAACACTTTGTCACCAACTTAAACTTTAGAGGTTTACGCCTTTTATCTGCGTAACTTTTCTGCCTATCCCTGGAAGCTTTGAGACGATCACGTATCTGTACAATCTTATATGTCGTCTCCAGGACTATATCAGGTCCTGTTAGTTGGACATCTCCAACTTCTTCCCAACAAATGGGCGTTCTGCACTTCATTCCATAAAGGGCTTCAAATGGTGCAGCTTGGATACTAGAGTGATAGCTATTATTGTATGAAAACTCGATCAGTGGAAGATGATCATCCCAACTTCCACCTAGATCAATGACACAAGCTCTTAACATATCCTCCAGCGTTTGAATCATTCGCTCGCTTTGACCATCCGTCTGAGGATGATATGTTGTGCTGAAGTTCAATCGAGTGCCTAGTGATTGCTGAAAGCTTTTCCAGAAGTGCGATATGTACCTTGTATCCCTATCAGAAATGATAGACACTGGCACCCCATGGAGAGATACAATCTCATCCACGTACAGCTGAGCTAACTTATCTGAGTTGTGTGTTTCCTTAATAGGTAGGAAATGGGCTGACTTAGTCAGTCTATCAACTATCACCCAAATAGTATCATTTCCTTTCTTTGTCTTGGGTAACTTGGTGATAAAATCCATTGTCACCACTTCCAGGTGGGAAGTTCAGGCTGCTGTAGTAAACCTGACGGCTTTTGGTGTTCAGCTTTAACTTGTGCGCATGTCAAACATTTGGCTACATAGGTAGCTATAGACTTCTTTAAGCCTATCCACCAAAAAATTGCCTTCAGATCCTGGTACATCTTATCAGCTCCAGGATGAACGGAGTACTTAGAAATGTGGGCATCCTGGAGGATCATATCCCTAAGTCCTCCATAAATTGGAACCCATATTCGTCCATTTAATCTCATGATTCCGTCTTTGCCATAGGATAAATGTTCAGCAGTTACTCCTAGCTTCTCATCAGGATAATTAGCTTCTAGCACAGCGTCTTTCTGCGCAGCTAACAACCTTTCATTCAAACTATTCTTTAATTCAATGCTCTTGGCATTGATTCTTATGGGATTCACCCTTTCCTTTCTACTTAAGGCATCGGCAACTACATTCGCCTTGCCTGGATGGTATCGGATTTCACAATCATAGTCATTTAGAGTTTCCATCCATCGACGCTGCCTCATGTTTAAGTCCTTCTGATTAACAAGTGTTGAAGGCTCTTGTGATCTGAATAGATCACACATTTGGTACCATACAAATAATGTCTCCACAGTTTTAGTGCAAATACAACGGCACCCAACTCCAAGTCATGGGTGGTGTAGTTCTTCTCGTGCACCTTTAGCTGTCGAGAAGCATAGGCAATAACTTTGCCTTTCTGCATGAGCACACATCCCATACATGTGTGCGATGCATCACAATAAACTACGAATTCTTCGATTCCTTCAGGAAATGTCAACACAGGTGCATTGCTCAACTTCTGCTTGAGAATGTCAAAGGATTCTTGCTGCTTAGGTCCCCAGTCAAACTTGACATTCTTGCGGGTTAATGAAGTTAGGGGTGCTGCAATCCTTGAGAAGTTTTCAATAAATCGCCTATAGTATCCTGCCAAACCCAAAAAGCTACGAATTTCTGTGGGCGTCTTTGGCTCTTGCCAATTCATGACAGCTTCAACTTTAGCGAGATCCACTTGGATACCATGCTCACTAACTACATGTCCAAGAAACTGGACTTCGCGAAGCCAAAATTCACATTTTGAAAACTTGGCGTAAAGCTTCTCCTGCTGAAGTAGTTCCAGAATACATCGAAGGTGCTTCTCGTGGTCAGCTTGATTCTTTGAATAAATCAAAATGTCGTCAATGAAGACGATAACAAATTTGTCCAAGTATGGCTTGCAGACACGATTCATGAGATCCATGAATGTTGCTGGTGCATTAGTGAGCCCAAAAGGCATCACTAGGAACTCGTAATGACCATAACGAGTCCTAAATGCAGTCTTGTGCACATCTTCATCTCTAACCTTCAACTGATGGTAGCCTGACCTCAAGTCGATCTTGGAGAAATAGCTCGCACCTTGCAGTTGATCGAACAGATCGTCGATCCTGGGCAATGGATATCTATTCTTGATAGTGACCTTATTAAGCTCGCGATAATCGATGCATAGACGCATCGATCCATCCTTCTTCTTTACAAACAGGATTGGTGCTCCCCAAGGAGATGAACTAGGTCTAATAAAACCTTTTGCCAACAAATAATCTAACTGAGTCCTTAACTCTTTCATTTCTGTTGGTGCTGTAACACCTCGAAAATTCACGTCCTATAATGTATTGACACGTGTCATAAGTTTGAACGTGTGAAAGTATACTCTAGAGGGACTAAAGTTGACAAACATGGAATGTATGTGAATATAAGGGTTCAAAATTGTCAACAAGGGATAAATATACTTTACAATAACCCTACATGATGTCTATACCTTCAAACGAATAAATCATGGATCATACGAAGCTAATTGTGAAAGAAAGTGAGAGATTACAAACTACAGGGGTTAAATGTGTCAACATGTTTAAGTTATACCTCTGAGTGACCTTTTAGCATACCCAAAGCTTTGTAACGATTAATTATGCTCACTAGAATGCACGATAAAAATTTCATAAAGTTTCGTTATTGTATGAGAAAGTTATGATCAAATTCGTATACGAGGGGTTAAAGCGTCAACGTTGAAAATTATGACTTTTCGGGTTAACATGAAGTGACCAAGAACTTAGCAAAATGGGTATAAGTCATGAACCCCTTATAAGTCAAGTTGAGGGGCTCAAAAGGCAAGAAATAAAGTTCGGTTGACCCTTCGAACGACCAAGAGCCAAGGATGCAAAGTGAAAAAGTTTTTCAACCTGACTTCAGGCCTTAGGCGGGCCGCGTAAAGGTTAACAGAACCTTACGCGGGCCGCGTACCATCCCCAGATACAGAAACATGCTGATAGCTGCCTGTTCAGCCTTGTAACCGACCTAAAACCGATTTTCCTCATCCAAGGACGACCCCTACATGCCTTTTAGTCCTTAGGGACACTTGTTGGAGATCAGGAGTCCATGATAGACTTGTTTGTCAATGATCTAAGGAGATTAAAAGCACTATATAAGGCCCTTATGTTGCAACATTGTAACCACACCTTCCATCTGCAATTCTGGAGCTTCCTGGAGCTTAAGAGCAGACCCAAGACATTCCTAATCGTGCATAGGACTTCAGTAAGTATGCTAAACCTTCCTTAGTTGAGTTTTTACTTAGTTTTAGCTTAAAAGTCAAACCGTCGTAATTAACGGTTGAATTCTTGATTAATCATTAATGGTCCAGTGATTAATCGAATTAAGAGTAGTTATAAGTTGGTAATTATGTGGGCAATAAACCCTTAAAAGGGCACCCTCTGATTCCCGTTCTAACTAGATCAAATGTCGGGTTGGTTCATTGATTATCCGATTTAGTATGCTTTGGAAATGCCTTAGATCTTCCTTAGGACCAGGCTACATGTTAGCATAACCCTCTGTGGTTGGTTCATTGATTATCCGATTCGTTTACATATTTCCGTTAATTGCTTAAATGTTGACCAATATGCCCTTTTGACCATAAAACGATAATTTTGGATATGTGAAAAGACAATAACCTTTGTTACTGATTTATAAACATGTCCCTAAAATTTTACATCAGTAGGAGGTCTAGATTAGGAGTTATGCTCATTAGCGTAATTATAACGCCTTTTAGTAATTAAAAGGCGCATTAGCATAAAGCCTATCTAAACCCAATTTTTGACACCAAACCTTTTACCCACTGATGTAATATAATATTTTGAGATTTTTAAAGATTTTTAATTATTTTTAAACTAATCATAACCTAAGGCTATCGCCTTAATTCGGTAAATACCGATTATACCCTTTTTGTGTATAAAATGAGTTTTACATAATATTTTGGCATCAATCCAATTGCTACTGATTTTATATAATAAATAAAGTATTTTGAACTTTATAACCTGTCCAGAAAACTCAGATTTCCGGTATAACCCGGAAATCACTTAAAATGGTTTTTTAAGCGTATTAAACGCATAGTTTGGGTTTAAAACCATTTTATCACATAAGACTTATTACCAACTATTATGACCTATTAAAATAATTTATTTTATTGATGTATTCATACCCGAATCTCAGAGACTTAAATAATCTCTTTTATAATCTTTAAAATGACCAAAATACCCCTACGGGGCTTATTTTGAGATTAAACTCGTTTTGGGCATAATGGAAGTTATCCTACTGATATCACAACATACTAAAGGCATATTAACTTAGGAAAACTGTATATGATTCATGTGGTTACTCGTTACGCACTTTTCGTGTTCGGGTCGGCTTATGTAACTAGTTTGCATATATTAGCCGAAACGGGTCAAACCATATCATTTTTGTCTCAAAATCCAGAATGTGTTTAAGTTACCCATATTAAATAAGCATACAAGCTTGTCGGGTCAAAACCACATTCTAATCCGGTCATCGCTTTATCATGCGTTTGAACCGTATCTTCCTTTTTAAAACTAACCGGTCTAAGTCAAGGCTTAATTAAAGACCCGTTAGGAGTCTAATAGGTTATTATAAAACCTTCGTTCCAGATTAAGAGCCCCAGTAAAAGTACTTGTGCTTGCTGATTAGAATATACGGCTGAGTTATTATAATTCTTGCTATTTAAGACAGGAGCTAGCTCAGGTAAATACTCTTAACTTATTTTCCCTATACGGGCTTGGGATACGGTATTATAATAATACCGCTTGGTCGGGTATTGAATGTTTAGTCGTATTGTGATTAAATTATTGAGGTAACCCGCTTTAATCTGTATTGTTTGAAATAAAAGCCTTTAGGGGTTAATGACCATGTCCCGGATATCCTTGACATCATTGTATTATAAAATGGCCACGACTTATGCACGGGATGTAGGCATACACCTGACAGTGCATAAGGGAAACGGTATCCCACTCTCTTGTGGGCCTATACTGTGGTGTGTTTGTTAACTTTGACTCGGTTTCTACATCGGGCCCTGAACGTACAACGAACATGTAAATCTGTATACAAGATTATAAATATAATTGTCCCAAGTTATAAAAGATTAATTTTGCCTTGTGCATTTTAATCAAAGTGTCAAAATATTTTGTGCCTGGTGCATCTAAATCAATTTTCTTAAACTCTTTTCAAATGAGTCAGTTGAGTGTATTTACCAGTGTAAACTGACGTATTTTCCAAAAAGGTTAAGTGACAGGTACTGAACGTAATTGGCTGGAAGCTCAGGGCGTTAATAAGGAATCTTGCAAGTTCTAGGCGTCTAAAGTCTGTTGAACAATGTTTAAGTTTTAAGATCCGCCTGTGGATCCTTTACTATCCGTTGTAATACTTGATATTACTTTATATTCGGATTGTAATATATTTATCTTTTGCTTCCGCTGTGCATTTATATATTGTGTTGTTTGACTATGATGATATCAACTACGTCACGATACTCCGCTACCGGGCCCACCGGTGATACGTGGAAATATCGGGGTGTGACAGGTTGGTATCAGAGCCAACACTGAGTGAATTAAACGCTAGCCTTTTGTGTTTAATCTCAGTTACACAGTTGCACATTCTTGGGTCTAGACAAGAACATAGGACAAATCCTAATTCATTTTATTTTGTCCTTATTTGGTTCCTTTGTTATTTTCTGATTAGCCCTTGCATGGGCAAGTCATTTTCTGTTAGAAGTCCCTTTTAGGGCAACCATATACTTGTTTAAAATTTTAATGGAACGATTATATTTAAAATATCATTCCTATATTATAAGATCTACCATTATAATAAAATGGAAAAATCTAAAAAGGACAAGACCTAGCCACGTGTTAATTTGAAACAGGGACAAGACGGTAGTTCCACAACTAGATTCAGATCCTTGTTAACATTTCAAGTTAGGATTGTTCTGCGTTAAATATGAAAAGAATCTTAAAGGTAAAACCTATCCTAAATGTCATTGTAGACATGGCCAAGACGGTAAAACTTATCTAAAAGATTCCAATCCCTGTTAACATCTGTAAGTATGTTAACATTTTTGGTAAACTGTGAATCGTTAAAGTCACACAGGCCATCTTTAAAAAGGGGGTTAATCTAAATTCCCTTATTTGAAATAATCATCCCTTAGTGATGAAGTGCCTACGGGCCAAACTTGTTGTCCGATAAGATAACGACCGTGGTGGTCTCTGACCCCCGTCTAAAGATGTTAGACTACGTCCAAGCATAATAGTTTGTATGATCAATGCGATCCTGACTAATATCATCAAATGAAGATGATCATATTATAAACATCCATAAGTGATGAAATGCCTACGGGCCATACATATTGTCCTAAGGGACAAAAGACAGTTGATGTCTTTGACTCTCTGTCAAGAAAATGTAATGAAATATGTTCAAACCTTAATGCCTCGACTCTCTGAAGTCATAGCTTATAAATTTAAAACTGTCCTTGTGACTAGGCCTTTTTGCGCCACTTTTATATCCTTAATGTTTTATAACTAGGATAAATTATAATGAAAAATGCTAATTAAATATAACTAACAAATTAACCAATATGGTTTATATTACCATGGTTGATGAATCGTCAAAAATGATGATTCCATAATAATCTCTGAATAAATAATTGTTAATATGTATGTAGCAATCAAACTACATGGCCGGATCAGATGAGGTTAACAGTCACCCGAGGGAGAATAATGATGCTACCAGAGTTAATATAACTGGTGCGGAACTGCAGGCATTAATAGATGATGCCGTTACACGAGCGCTCGACAGACAGTATGATGAATCAAGTGATACACACTCTAAGACTCTATCTGTGGCTCGTAGTAAGCCCCCTTCTAAATCACATGAGTCAAAGGAAGACGATGTTCCTAACTCGTCAAACCAGAGGAGTGTTCCGTCTAGACAGGTTGTGCTTCATCAAGAGGCACCAGTTAAGACCTGCTCATATAAATATTTTGTCTCCTGCAAGCCTAGAGACTTTACAGGAGAAGAAGGAGCCATCGATTGCATGACATGGCTCGAGGAGATGGACACTGTTGTTGACATCAGCGGTTGTGCGGAACAAGATGTTGTGAAATTTGTTTCACAAACTTTTAAAGGAGAAGCACTAGCTTGGTGGAGGTCACTGATCCAAGCTACGGGGAAGATCCCTTTGTACAACATAACTTGGGATTAGTTCGTCACTCTTATCAAAGAAAATTACTGTCCTCAACATGAAGTTGAGAAAATTGAGACTGAATTCTTGACATTAGTCATGGAGAACTTAGATTGTCAAGCATACCTTACAAGTTTCAATACCATGTCTCGATTGGTTCCTTACTTGATCACACAGGAACCAAAGCGAATAACTCGCTTTATTGGGGGTTTAGCCCCAGAAATAAAGGCCAGTGTGAAAGCATCGAGACCTACTACATTCAGGTCAGCGGCAGATCTGTCGCTATCTCTCACACTCGATATGGTCAGAAACAAGGCTGCCAAAGCCTCTGAAGATGGAAAGCGAAAAAGGGAGGATGAGAATTCCCATCGCTCCGATAGAAAGAAAAAGAGGAACTCTGAGGATAAGAAGAGCTCCGGATTTGAGAAAGACAGCCAGTAGTCGGGTGAGAAGACCAGGTGCAAAACCTGTCGGAAATACCACCTCGGGAAATGCAGATTTGAATCCCAGCCTCTACCTTGTGGGATTTGCAAGTCTAAGGAACATAAAACCTTGGATTGCAAGAAGTTAAAGGACGCAACCTGTTATGGTTGCAACGAGAAGGGGCATATCAGGACCAACTGCCCTAGGAATCAGAAGAAGCCCGAAGAGGACAAGAAAACAAATGCATGAGTCTTCCAGACGAACGCCCAGGAGATGCTGCAGAATGATAACTATAAAGTAGGTACCTTTCCTTGTCAAGCAGTTTATGCAGAAATTTATTTAATGCTGGCACATATGATTCTATAATAAGCGATAAATGCTGAGAACTGTTGTCTCCGCCTGATTTGGACTCCGGTCATTTAATGCGAGGTATCAATTGACCGATGATACTTTAGAAAATGCTCCAACAAATCTTAGATTGATATTTTATATCTATTAGGAATCACTTTTTTCTGATATCCTTATGGCAAGCTTTCAAGCTATCCAAATTCATCAATATAATAAAGACAGATGTGACGTTTTGATCCCCTGTCAAAAAGGTGATGGACTAGGTCCAACCCTTAAATGCCATTGATGGTCTTTTGTGACCTAGGCTAAGTGATATTGATATATTTTCAAAATAACGTTCATTAAGAATGTTAGTGCCATATTGGCCTGTATAGTTTAATGAAACCATGGTTAGTACATGTTAAGGCCATCAGGGTGATGAATAGCAGTTTTTGAATTGCAACTAAGTGAATGATTCATTTGGTAATAAGGAACCAAGTCTTGAGTATGATAAACTCGGATAACACAACAGTCAATCGTGCCATTGATGATGCGACTCATGCTAATGATGCTACAATTGTAAACCTTAGAAATTCCAAAGATATTCTTCAAACTATGATAGACGCAGCTGTAGAAAAAGCTGTGAAGAAGGGCGTGAAAAAGTTTAAGGAGCCAAATGCTACGTGCCCCAAATCTGTCAAAGGGAATACGGCTAAGGATAGAAAGCCTAAGAATGATAGCGCTTAAACTCTCCTAAAGAGTGTCAGGAGTAGTCCATATCAATAGTAACGTTGGGTACGTTCTTTAAGTATAAATGCTAAGAATTCTGTTTTAATACGGATACCAATAAATCCTTCATAAATTGTAGGTATATTACACTTTTAAAAATCTATCATAAGAATCCTAGATATTAAGTGTAAGGTAAAGCTTACAGATAGCAGATCATAGAAACCATTTCTTCTGTTCCTGTCAGAAATCTTCAGTCGTGAAATTCTAGTGTACTCTCTCTCTCCAGATGAAGTACATCATCATATGTAATTGATATCTCTTTGATCTCCATCGATTACGAATACCAGATGGTATGACAAAAGCGCCATATGAGGATTGGTGTATCTTAATATGTTCCATAGATTTCTTCCATGCCTGATCAGTATGGGGGTTTAATGCATGGAACCACAAGGATATTCCAATGGTCATACGGTATTAAAGTCAACTAATGGTATTCAAAGATGATATCTAGAATGGAATTTTCCAAGTAAGCGTCTTTGATTAAATCTGTGGACTCGTAACGTAAATATGCCACTTATCTAGGCAAATATGTATGAACTGGAGCCCGAGATTTGGAAAATCTCTGTAATCTCCTTGTATCTTGATGATCTTCTACTAAGACTACCTTGTTTACCTCCTGAGGGGCAAGTAGAGTTAAGATTTATATCCCATATAAGGCTGTATCATTATGAAATTTATCCTAAAACGGCTAGTACCATCATTGGAGGAATCACAACCCTGACTAAGCAAGTTTTAAAATATAGATTCTTAAAGCCTAACTCGATATTCTGAAAATTCGGTATTGCTAATTAAGAAAGACGGTTCATTTTGCTTATGCAATGATTACCGCAACCCCATTTAGGCAACAATTAAGAATTTGCCATCAGCTGCCCAGGATCGTCGATTTGTTTGACTAACGACAAGGATTAGCTATTCCTTAAAATTAATTAAGCAGTGGTTGGAATAACCATCCCACCTTAAGATAAGCTTTTCTATAATGGTTGATATATAAGCATCAAGGCTACTCCTTTAGAGACCTTGTATAGATGGAATGTTAAACATCTATTGTTAGGACAATAGATTGGTAAGTCCAATATTCAGGATCTGAAAGTTGCATTGGAAACAACAAATAAGATCATACAAATCCCTAATCATCTGTAAAATGCCAGTATTCGGCAGAAAAATCAAGGATTAATGAAAATAGCAAACCTCCTAAATTCTTGTTAAGGAATAAGGTTCAACAAAAGATATCACCCAGGAAGGGTGTGCCAAGTTGTAATTATCAGGTTAGTCAAGCTCTGAATATATAAAGTCATTCGAAAGATTCGAATGTATCAAGATTAAATAGCTTACGAGCTAAGACCTAATTAAGGAGCTTGGTAGAACGCGCAATGTGCCCCACACAAATGATTTAAGGATGTGTCACCAATAAGTCGAAGAGCACTATCACATAATGATATACAGATTTATGATATGATGAGCAACCTGTGTCGATTGAGGATCGACAGGGTTAGAAGCTTCAAAAAGATACATGTACCTATTATAAAGGTCAATTGGAGTGCCTTAGAGGCTCGGAGGTACTGGGGAAGATTAAACCCAATATAGGACAGAAAATACTTCCTTTACTTTAACAAATCTCGAGGTCGAGATTTCTTTTAAGGGGGTGAGGATGTAACACCTCGAAAATTCACGTCCTATAATGTATTGACACGTGTCATAAGTTTGAACGTGTGAAAGTATACTCTAGAGGGACTAAAGTTGACAAACATGGAATGTATGTGAATATAAGGGTTCAAAAATTGTCAACAAGGGATAAATATACTTTACAATAACCCTACATGATGTCTATACCTTCAAACGAATAAATCATGGATCATACGAAGCTAATTGTGAAAGAAAGTGAGAGATTACAAACTACAAGGGTTAAATGTGTCAACATGTTTAATTTATACCTCTGAGTGACCTTTTAGCATACCCGAAGCTTTGTAACGATTAATTATGCTCACTAGAATGCACAATAAAAATTTCATAAAGTTTCGTTATCGTACGAGAAAGTTATGATCAAATTCGTATACGAGGGGTTAAAGCGTCAACGTTGAAAATTATGACTTTTCGAGTTAACATGAAGTGACCAAGAACTTAGCAAAATGGGTATAAGTCATGAACCCCTTATAAGTCAAGTTGAGGGTCTCAAAAGGCAAGAAATAAAGTTCGGTTGACCCTTCGAACGACCAAGAGCCAAGGATGCAAAGTGAAAAAGTTTTTCAACCTGACTTCAGGCCTTAGGCGGGCCGCGTAAAGGTTAACAGAACCCTACGTGGGCCGCGTACCATCCCCAGATACAGAAACATGCTGACAGCTGCCTGTTCAGCCTTGTAACCGACCTAAAACCGATTTTCCTCATCCAAGGACGACCCCTACATGCCTTTTAGTCCTTAGGGACACTTGTTGGAGATCAGGAGTCCATGATAGACTTGTTTGTCAATGATCTAAGGAGATTAAAAGCACTATATGTGACACCTCGTAAAATCACGTCCAATGATGTATCAACACGTGTCATGGACTTAAAACGTGTAAAGGATTGATTTAGAAGGACTAAAGTTGACAAACAAGGAATCTATGCGTATAAAAGGATTCAAAGTGTCAACAATGGATAATTATACTTTTCAATAACCCTACACGATGTTTATACCCTTAAACGAATGAATCATGGATCATACGAAGCTAATTGTGGAAGAAAGTGAGAAATTACAAACTACAGGGGTTAAATGTGTCAACATGTTTAAAGTATACCTCTGAGTGACCGTTTAGCAAACCCGAAGCTTTTTAATGATAAAATATACTCACGAGAATAAGTGATAAAAATTTCACAAGGTTTCGTTAAAGTATGAGAAAGTTATGACAATATTCGTATACGAGGGGTTAAAAGCGTCAACGTTGAAATTTAAGACTTTTCGGTGATCATATGAATAACCGGGGACTTAACAAAGTTGGTTTATGCCTTAGGGTCCTTAAAAGTCAAGTTTGGAGGTTACAAGTGCAAGAAACCACGTTAAAAATCAAGTTTGGAAGTCCAGGGGCTAAAACTATCAACATTGGAAAGTTTTGTCCTCTGGCGAAGGCTTGCGCACCTCAAGCCCCATAGCCTTACGGTGCGCGAGAAGGCTTGCGCACCTCAAGCCCCAGAACCTTATGGTGCGCAAGGCCTGCATCTGGGCAAAATTTTTGACAGCTGCCTGTTAAAACGGTTACACCGCCTCATTTAAGTGGTATTCGAAAATCAGGGACTCTCTAGGTGGTTTTTAGCATCCTAGGTACACCTGGGATGATCTTACAACACATATAGACTAATTTGGCATGATCCAAGGCATTTGAGTTCACTATATAAGAGAATCAAGTTGCTACATTTTTGGTCTCTCATTTGCAACTTCTTCCAAGTGAGTCTCTGGAGCTCTCCTGGTCAGCAACAAGTTTCCTAGTGGTCCCTAATCATACTTAGGACATTTGTAAGTGTCCTTAACCCTTCCTAATTCAGTTTTGCTTAGTTAATTAGCGTAAAGTCAAACCGTCGTAATTAAGATTTGACTTCGTCATTAATCTTAATCCCTTCAGTCAAAATTCAAATTGAAAGTACCTTTGAGTTGGTATTTATGTGGGTAATAAACCCTTATAAGGGCATTCTCTGATAACCACTCTAACTAGGTCAATTGTCGGGTCAAACTTGATATTAAAAAGTCAACAGGATGCTTATTTTCAAATTAATGCATAATTAGCAATGTAGGATCCGTGTAACCTGTTTTATCATTAATATAACTTGGTAATTAATGTAAGAACATGTCTAAACATGTTCACCCCGACAATTTTCAGTTTAGGCTTGGTTCGGAACCGAAAGTCGCATAATTTGACTTTTGCTTTGACTTTCAGTTCTGACCCGTTTAAGCCTAGTTTAGGATTGCCTTAGAGCTTCTTTTGAACCTAGTTACATGTTAGTATAACCCTCTATGATTATACACCATGGTTCATTAGTTATCCAATTATTATGCATGATCCCTTTAATTGCCTATATGTTGACCATTATGCCCTTTTCACCATAAAACGTGATTTTTGAAATTGTAAAAGAGTAGAAACCTTAGTTACTGAATTATAAACTTGTAACCAAAATTTGACATCAGTTTGAGGTGTAGATTGAGAGTTATGCTCATTAGCGTAATTAGAAAGCTTTTTAGCGATTTAGCGACATAATTAGCATATAGCCTATTTAAATCTACTTTTTGATATCAAACTTTTTACCCACTAATGTAATATATTATTTTGAGATTTTTGAAGATTTTTAATTAATTTTAGGCTGAGCATAACTTAGAGTTATAAGCTTGATCCGGTAATTGTCAGTTTTGCCCTTTTGGGCTATAAAATGAGTTTTACATATCTTTTTGACCCCAAACCTTTTGCTACTGATTTTATATATTAAATACATTATTTTAAACCTTCTGGAATAATAAAAATATCAGCTTTTTATATAGAACCCGGAAACGGCTTCTAATCGCCTTTTTAAGCGTTTTTAACGCATAGTATGTACTAAAACTATTTTAAACATACAAGGGTTGATACCTACTGATATTTTAGGCAAATCATAATATTTTAACAGTAAGAAAAAGTTGTTTAACTCAGACTTCAGTTTTGAGCTTTTCGGCTTATGTGAAATTACCAAAATGCCCCTACGATGCATAGTCTGGTTATAATTGACAAATTTCACATATATGCAATACCCTACTGTTATAACTTAGTAAATTAAGTATTTTTTCTGATTATATCAGACCTGTAACTCAGGTAAATACTTAAACTCTTTTATAACCTTGTAAATGACCAAAATGCCCCTACGGGGCATAGTTTGTGTTTAAATTCGTTTCGGGCATAATAAAAGATATCCTACTGATATCACAACATATTTAAGGCATATTAACTTAGGAAACTTGCATATGACTCATTGGTTACTCGTTACGCACTTTCCGCGTTCGGATCGGCTTATGTAACTAGTTTGCATATATTAGCCGAAACGGGTCAAACCATATCATTTTTGTCTCAAAATCCAGAGTGTGTTTAAGATACCCATATTAAACAAGCATACAAGCTTGTCGGGTCAAAACCACATTCTAAACCGGTCTTCTCTTATCATGCGTTTGAACCGTATCTTCCTTTGAAAACTAACCGGTCTAAGTCAAGGCTTAATTAAAGACCCGTTAGGATTCTAATAGGATATTAAAAACCTTCGTTCCAGATTGAGAGCCCCAGTAGAAGTACTTGTGCTTGCTGATTAGAATATACGGCTGAGTATAAATTGCATTTGCTAGCTCAGGTAAATACTCTTAGCTTATTTTCCCTATACGGGCTTGGGATACGGTATTATAATAATACCACTTGGTCGGGTATTGAATGTTTAATCGTATTGTGATTAAATTATTGGGGTAACCCGCTTTAATCTGTCTTGTTTGAAATAAAGGCCTTTAGGAGTTAATGACCATGTCCCGGATATCCTTGGCATCATTGTATTATAAAATGGCCACGTCTTATGCACGGGGTGTAGGCATACACCTGACAGTTGCATAAGGGAAACGGTATCTCACTCTCATGTGGGCCTATACTTGTGGTGTGTCTGTTAATCTTGACCCGGTTTCTACATCGGGCCCTAAGTGTATAACGAACATGTAAATCTGTATACAAGATTATTTTTATATAATTGTCCCAAGTTATAAAAGAATTTTGTGCCTTGAGCATTCAAATCAATTTTCTAAACTATTTTCAAAATGAGTCAGTTAAGTTGTATTTACCAGTGTAAACTGACGTATTTTCCAAAAAGGTTAAGTGACAGGTACTGTACGTAATTGGCTGGGAGCTCAGGGCGTCAATAGGGAATCTTGCAAGTTCTAGATGCCTAAAGTCTGTTGAACAATGTTTATCTTTCTGTTTTAAGATCCGCCTGTGGATCCTTTACATTCCGTTTGTAATACTTGGATATTACTTTATATCGGGTTGTAATATTTTATCTTTTGCTTCCGCTGTGCATTCATTATTTGTGTTGTTTGACTATGATGATATCAACTACGTCACGATACTCTCCACCGGTGATACTTGGAAATATCGGGGTGTGACAGGTTGGTATCAGAGCCAACACTGAGTGAATTAAACGCTAGCCTTTTTGTGTTTAATCTCAGTTACACAGTTGCACATTCTTGAGTCTAGACAAGAACATATGACAAATCCTAATTCGTTTTATTTTGTCCTTATTTGGTTCCTTTGTTATTTTTCTGATTAGCCCTTGCATGGGCGAGTCATTTTCAGTAGAAGTCCCATTTAGGGCAACCATATACTTGTTTAAATTTTAAAGGAACGATTATATTTAAAATATCATTCCTATATTATAAGATCTACCATTATAATAAAATGGCAAAATCTAAAAAGGACAAGACCTAGCCATGTGTCACATTAAGACAAGGCCAAGATGGTAGTTCCACAATTAGATTCAGATCCTTATTAACATCTCAATTTAGCATCGTTCTGCGTTAAATATTAAAAAGAACCTTAAAGGTACAACCTAGCCTATATGTCATTTCAGACAAGGCCAAGATGGTAGAACCTATTCAAAAGATTCAAATCCTTGTTAACATTTGTAAACATGTTAACATTCTTGGCAAAAATGTGATTCGACAAAATCACATAGGTCATCTTTAATTTGGATTATTCTAATTTTCACTTATTTATATAAATATCCCTTAAGGATAAAACGCCTACGGGCTATAATTAATGTCCTTTGAGACTAAAGACAGTGGTAGCCTATAACTCCCTCTCAAGAAAAGGTAATGAACTTTGATTCAAACCTTGATACCTCGATTCTGTAAAATCCTGGTTTATAAATTAAATCTGTCCATGTGACTTGGCCTTTTATGCCATAATTATATTTTAATTAAATTTAGGATAATTATAATGAAAATCCTGAATAAAATAAATATCATTCCTTTCCTGTCAGTATACATATTAAAAGAGAATCTTAAAAGGTATAACCTAGCTTGAATGTCATTAAAGACCTAGCTATGAGGGAAAAACTTGTTTAAAAGAGATTCAGATCCTTGTTAACATCTGAAAGCATGTTAACTCTCCTGACAATGGTGATGCGATAAAATCACACTTGTCATATTTATATTAGGAACTCCCAAACCCCTTATTTAGCCTAAATGATCAAGAGGAATCATGGCTAATAAACGTCAAACGTGATGTACACATCGAAACGTCCATTGGGATGAATACCTTCGGGCAAAGATGTATACATGAAAAGATAGTTTAATTTCATAACTTCTTGTCAAAACAATGAATTATGAAATTTTCCGATCCAAAGGAATCATTGATTATGTTTTAAAATTTCCTTAGTGACAAGGCCTCTGTGCCATCGAAAAGTCCTTTGGAATAAGCCTTGTGCTGTATATAAAATGTTGGTACGACATTGACGGTCGTGATTTATGTCCCCTGTCTAATAAATATGAAGGATTATATCCCGTTTAAACGCCAAAGATGGTTTATTTAAAACCTAGGCAAAACTTAATCAAATAAATTTAATACTATCTATTGGCCTATGTGGTTGATTTACACCATGGCTATTTAAGCATCAAGTTCGACAATTCGCCACTTGATTAAACCAATCATTACTACTTGGTTTGTAGCCTTTAAAGCTTCACCATGGCTGACTCCTCTGAAGCTCACAATCATCCAGTTGATCAGAATGATAATGCGAGACTGAACTTAACGGGCATCGAGATACAGGCTATGTTGGATACAGCCGTAAACAACGCCGTGGACCGTATATTAAAGGATCATAAGCGAAGGTGCGATAATACCCTAAATAAAGGTTACAAAGAGGGTAAGACCGGTTCAAACTATAACCAGTCCAAGCCAAAGGAGGCAAAACCCAAATGTAAAACCTGCGGGAAGAAGCACTTCGGAAAAAGTTTCTATGAACAGACTAGGGGATGTGTCATCTGTAAAGAGATGGATCACCAGACCCATGAATGCAAGGACTTGAAGGACGCCACGTGCTATGGATGTGGCGAGAAGGAGGCACATGGTACGGATTGCCTAAGCACTTGTTGAATTTGGTATTTAATACCAAGGCTCCGAGTATGGAAAACTCGGAAGAGATAAACAACAGTCGCGATGTTAGAGAAGCGACAAATGTTAATGGTGCATCAAGTATGAACCTCAATGTTAATGGAGTTAATCTCCAAAACTGTAATTAACTTAGCCATTGGAAAGGCTATGAGAAAAGTCATGAAAGGGTTCAAGAAGCTAAATGTTGCTTGCTCTAAAACACATGTCGCTGCTCACGAGAAGAGCTTGATTCATACTTCAAATGCGAAGAATAAACCAAACAAAATCATATATGGCAAGGAACCCCATTTCTTTTAGGATGTACTTAAAAGTACTTCGTCTCTTGGAAGTTAAAAGACTTCAATAGTAAAAAGGGGCCATCGATTGCAGGAAATTGTTGGATGAAGTAGAATCCATTAGGTGTAGCAGCGGTTATGCTGGAAAGGACATGGTGAGGTATGCATCACAATCGTTCGATGGCAATACCCTTAATTAGTGAGGATATTAATGAAGTCCACAAGAAAGATCCTCTTATGCAATATGAGATGGACCAAGTTTTAAGGACCTTATTAGAAAAACCCCTTTATCCGCTTCACGAAATGGAAAAAGATGGAATCAGAATTTTCTGACTCTCACCATAAGAGTTCTAGACTGCGACAATATGTCGCAAATTTTAATTCATTGGCTGAGATAGTGCTCTATTCAGTTTACCCAAAATCTAAGCTTAATAATTATTGGTGTTTAGCAACGGCAATAAGAGAGCATATTAAGGTTTCAAAGCCTGCACATTATAAATCCATTATGGATCTACCTCAGCTACTCGCGTTATATAGATTAAGAAATAACCAGTCAAAGCTAATACTGCCCTAAAATTTGGCAAAGATTTCGCAGCTAAGTTTAAAAGGATTAAGAATGGAGGCGCTCAACCCTCCTGTGGTATGATTAGAGGCAGATCACATTAATAATGACACAAGATAAATCCCTTATTGTGATTTTATTACTAAGAGTTACGTTTGGGTTCAGGTGCTGCTAAGTCTCTCATAAGATTATAAGCTTAGCAAACTTTTAGAAATTTTCCCGTAAGAACCCCAGATATTAAGTGTAAGGTAAAACTTACAGGCAAAATCATAAGAACCATTTCTTCCGTTCCTGTCAGAAACCTCCAATCGTAGAATCCTAGAAGTATCCTCTCTCTAAAAGAAGTGCGTTAGCGTATATAGTTGATATCTCTTTGATCTCTATCGATTGCGAATACCAGACGGTATGATGAAAAGCACCATATGAGGATTGGTGTATCCTAATATGTTCCATAGATTGCTTCCATACCTGATCAGTATGGAGGTTTAATGCATGGGACCACAAAGATATTCCGATGGTCATATGGTACTAAAGTTAGCTAATGGTATTCAAAGAAGATATCCAGAATGGAATTGTCCAAGTAAAGGTCTTTGATTAAGAAATTCATGGATTCGTAACATAAATGTGTCACTTATCTGACACAGGCTATGATGGATGAACTGGAGCCTGAGATTTGGAAAATATTTGTAACCTCCTTGTATCTTGATTATCTTCTCCTAAGATTACCCTGTTTCCCTCCTGAGAGGCAAATAGAGTTAAGATTTATCTCCCATTTAGGATTGTATTATTAAGAAATCTCCAAAACGGCTAGTATCATCATTAGAGGAATCGAAACCCTGATTAACTAAGTTTTGATATAGAGGATTCATATAGCCTAACTCAATATTCTGAGAATTCGGTATAGTTAATTAAGAAAGACGGTTCATTCTGCTTATGCATTGATTACCGCAACCCTAATTAGGCAACAATTAAGAATTTCCATCAGCTGCCCAGGATTGTCGATTTGTTCGACTGACTGCGAGGATTAGCTATTCCTTGAGATTAGTTTTAGGCATTGGTTGGAATAACCAACTCACCTTAAAATAAGTTTTTCCATATAGTTGTTATGTAAGTATCAAAGCTGCTTCTTCGAAGACTTTGTATAAATAGAATGTAAAACAATTATTGTTAGACAGAAAACTGGTAAGTTCAATTATTAGGATCTGAAAGTTGCCAGTAGTCGGCGGAAAATCAAGGATTGATAAAAGTCGCAACCCTCTTAAGTCCTTAATAAGGAATAAGGTTCAATTGAAAGTATCGCTCTAGGAAGGGTGTGTTGAAATTTTTATACAACAGGCTAGTTAAGTTCTGACTATATATAGGATCATTCGAGGAAATCGAATGTATCAAGATCAAATAGCTTATAAGCTAAAACCTATTTAAGGAGCTTGGTGGAACTCGCAATGTGACCCACACTAATGGTTTAAGGATATGTTTCCCCAATAAATCAAGAAGTATTATCACATAATGATATGCAGATTTAAGATATGATGAGCAACCTGTGTCGATTAAGGATCGACAGGATTAGAATAAAAAAGGATACATGTACCCACTATAAAGGTTAACTTGGGAGCTTGGAAAAGCTCCAGATATAATATAGAGATTAAGCCCAATATAAGACAGAAGGTACTTCCCTTACTTTAGCAAATCTCTAGGTCGAGATTTCTTTTAAGGGGGTGAGGATGTGACACCTCGTAAAATCACGTCCAATGATGTATCAACACGTGTCATGGACTTAAAACGTGTAAAGGATTGATTTAGAAGGACTAAAGTTGACAAACAAGGAATCTATGCGTATAAAAGGATTCAAAGTGTCAACAATGGATAATTATACTTTTTAATAACCCTACACGATGTTTATACCCTTAAACGAATGAATCATGGATCATACGAAGCTAATTGTGGAAGAAAGTAAGAAATTACAAACTACAGGGGTTAAATGTGTCAACATGTTTAAAGTATACCTCTGAGTGACCGTTTAGCAAACCCGAAGATTTGTAATGATAAAATATACTCACGAGAATAAGTGATAAAAATTTCACAAGGTTTCGTTAAAGTATGAGAAAGTTATGACAATATTCGTATACGAGGGGTTAAAAGCGTCAACGTTGAAATTTAAGACTTTTCGGTGATCATATGAATAACCGGGGACTTAAAAAAGTTGGTTTATGACTTAGGGTCCTTAAAAGTCAAGTTTGGAGGTTACAAGTGCAAGAAACCACGTTAAAAATCAAGTTTGGAAGTCCAGGGGCCAAAACTGTCAACATTGGAAAGTTTTGTCCTCTGGCGAAGGCTTGCGCACCTCAAGCCCCATAGCCTTACGGTGCGCGAGAAGTCTTGCGCACCTCAAGCCCCAGAACCTTACGGTGCGCAAGGCCTGCATCTGGGCAAAATTTTTAACAGCTGCCTGTTAAAACGGTTACACCGCCTCATTTAAGTGGTATTCGAAAATCAGGGACTCTCTAGGTGGTTTTTAGCATCCTAGGTGTTATGGCTCATTTTCTAAGCATACATATCTTGAACTATATCCTGCTTTTTATTGTTTATCTATGATCAGGATACTGGACGGGGACATTGCTAACATCCTGGGTGATATCCTGAGGTATATCGAATTAATCACGTGCAGGTTAAAGACTGGGACTTGCCAACGGTCAAGTGGACTTCATCTCCTCAAGACTGGGGCGTATTTTTTAAAGGAGAGACGTTGAGCCCGAAAGACCAGGTCTCCAACGTTCAACTAAGGAATATTCGTTGGATCCCGGTTATGTAGGATAGTTAGTTACATTTGTTTTACTATAAATAGATGGGGGCGGATCAGATTAAGGCACTCAACTTACACATTTTCAAACACTTTCTCTCTAGCTCATCGCAAACACTACACACAACACTTGTATTCGAATCACATTGTAACACATAGTCGATCCGCACCACATCCTGCATTGTATCCTGATATTTGAAGCAATAGAAGAACAAGGCAGCTGCGATTGTCAGCTCCCGAGGTTTTATGCCGGCGATCTAGATTGATCAAGGGCTTTCCTCGTACATCACGTGTCAACCTTTACATTTTCGCTCATTGTTTGATCATAGATACAGCTTTATATCCTAAGCCGTATCCTGAAACTGTTTTCACAACTAATTTGGTTAACACATTTTTCACATATAAATTTTAGCACACTACCTCACTTAACTAATTTGATCACTAAATTGCTTAGGTAATTTTTGACCAAAACAATTTGGCGCCCACCGTGGGGCAAGTGGTGCTACTTTTACTAAAAATCTTTGTGAAATCGATAATCGGTTTTCTATTTTCAAAACTTTTCGCCACATTGTTTACAATGGCCTCAAGATCAAACATGAGCTCCTCTACCATGTCTGCTGCAACCTTTGCTACTACCGGTTCGGTTCTTCCACCACCTCCTCCAAGGATGCCATTTTCTTCACAATCTCAAGATGTTATCCCTACTCGGAGTGTTCAGGGATCTGCTCCCGTTTTAGCCTCTAATGATGAAATTCTGACTTTATTTGGAAGTGTGCAGGAACAAATGAGGCAGCAACAGGAGACTAACCAAATGCTGTTAAGAGAAATACAATTCTTAAAAGCTAGCTCGAGCAGACCTGCTGAAGAAACTGTCACTCCTATACAGCCCAGGGCTTTGAACTTCAGTTCCGCAGTTTACACTGAGGATAATAGGGGGAATATCGTCCCAAGCCATTTTCAGAATCATACCCCTGAGATACCCTCTTCGGTCAGGATGTCGACTGTGATGAGTTCAGGATATGCTTCAGGATATGGCCAAAATCTTCAGACCGGTAATGTGTCAAATAATAACATTCTTGCTACTAACAGCAATGGCTCTTTGCAGGATGCAGGTATGACGTCAACATTTACCCGGGAGCTCCAAAAATTGAAGGACATGATATCCAGTGTACCTGGAGTGGTCCAGCCAATTCCGGAAGTATCCCAAGACAGCCACAGGATATCTCGCTTTGCATATCCTATCTGTGATGCTGAAATACCAAAAAGATTCCAGACTCCCAACATGAAACTGTATGACGGGACTACGGATCCTGAGGAGCATATTGCCCAGTATAGGGAACGGATGGAAATCAATCCTATCCCTCCAGATCTCAAGGAAGCATGCTTATGCAAGGGATTTGGTTCTACCCTGACAGGATCAGCCTTAAAATGGCTGTTAAACGTCCCTCCTCACTCAATTACTTCTTTCGCTCATTTGGTTAATTTATTTAACAGTCAATTTTCTTGTAGTCGGAGTTTTGAGAAACTAACCAGTGATCTTTACAGGATAACTCAAGGGCCTCAGGAATCCTTGAGGGATTATGTGAACAAATTCAGTCGAGAATCCTTGGATATCCCACATCTTGATGTTGCAACAGCTGTGCAAGCTTTTAAGATGGGATTACAAAAGGATTCTCAGTTTTATCAGGATCTTGTAATGAATCCTTGCAGGAATCTCGACGAAGCTCGTAACAGGGCTATGAGATATATCCGTTTGGAAGATGACAAGAAGATGCAGGAGAGGATGAATTCTACCTCAACCTATGAATCAACTAACAGGAAATCAGAAACCTCATATAAGCCATATCGCTCCAAGCCATATGGCAGAAATGATAACAAGAAAGTGAATGCTGTTGAAGACGAGGATCCTGAAGAATATCCTGACTTATCTGAATACTGCTTTTCTGTTAATATACCTGAGTTAATGTATGCTATGCAGGGTTTAGGGGACAAAGCTAGGTGGCCCCGAAAGAACCAGCAGAAAGCTGATTGGAAGGATAAATCCAAATGGTGTGCCTTCCACGAAGACTTCGGACATATGACCGAGGATTGCATTGCTTTAAGGAAAGAAATAAGTTACCTGTTAAGCAAAGGGTATCTGAAGGACTTGCTGGGAAAAAAGAAGAATAAAGGTCAGGATCCCGAGAAGGATCCTGAACGAGCAGCATCACCCCCAGCAGATGCCAAGATAATTAACTTTATTTCAGGAGGATTCGATATTTGTGGAACTTCGTATTCGGCGGCCAAGAGACATGCAAAGGAAGCTAAGAGTGAGAGGGGAGACAGACCAGTCAGGATGACTACCCTCACAACTGATAAAGTGATCACTTTCGATAGTGATGACAGGGATACTGTTCAGGATCCTCACCATGATGCTTTGGTAATAACATTATATGTGGCTAACCATTTTGTACGCAGGATACTGGTAGACAACGGTAGTTCTGTCAATATAATTCAGCTGGAAACATTGAAGAGGATGAATGTATCTCCGATGGACATTACTTCGAAGTCCACTGTGCTCGTTGGTTTCAGTGGAGAAGCTAGGAATACCGTAGGGGAGATAAAGTTACCGGTATATGTTGAAGGGGTCAACTCGATACAACGCTTCTGCGTGATGGACTCCTTATCCTGCTATAACATCATACTGGGAAGACCATGGATTCACGATATGAAGGCTGTGCCATCAACATATCACCAATGCATCAAGATCCCTACCCCTTGGGGAGTTGTCAAGGTTGAAAGTGATCAGCAGGAAGCGAAAGAATGCTACTCATCCTCAATGAAATCCTCAACTAAGCCTAGTACAGCATAGCAATTAAAGATGCGGGCCCAGGATATCGTGGAGGATTCGGAGCAAGATGTGAAGAAAATTATCCTGGATCAGGATAATCCTGATATCTCGGTTCTCGTAGGAACCAATATCCCTCAGGATATTGAAGAGCAGTTAACTAACTTTTTGAAATGCAGGATGTCAACGTTTGCATGGAAGCATGAGGATATGACAGGCATATCCAAAGACATTATCACTCACAAGCTTGGAATTGACAAATCATTCAAGCCTGTTCAGCAAAAAAGAAGAAAATTTGCTCCTGAGCGGAATGCGATTATCCAAGAGGAAGTTGAAAGATTGTTGAAGTCCAGGATGATCAGAGAAGTCAAGTTTCCAAGATGGCTAGCAAACGTAGTTGTGGTACAGAAGAAAAACGGGAAATGGAGAGTCTGTGTAGACTACAAGGACTTGAACAAGGATTGTCCTAAAGACCCATTTCCTCTCCCTCATATCGATGCAATGGTGGATGCTACTGCTGGACATGAAATGTTAACGTTCATGGACGCATCCTCAGGATTTCAGCAGATTCAAATGGAGCCTTCGGACCAGGAGGATACTGCTTTCATGACACCAACAGGTATATATTGCTATACTGCTATGCCTTTCGGTTTGAAAAATGCAGGTGCAACATACCAGAGATTAGTAAACATGATGTTCAAAGATAAGCTGGGGGACACCATGGAGGTATATATTGACGATATGGTGGTGAAATCTAAAAAAGCTGAGGATCACCTCCAGGATATCAAGGGAGCATTTGATATCCTGGATCAGTATAACATGAAGCTGAATCCTGCTAAGTGCCATTTCGAAGTGGGGGCAGGAAAGTTTCTTGGATATATGGTGACGAAAAGGGGGATAGAGGCAAGCCCGGAGCAGATTAAAGCTATCCTGGATATAAAATCACCCTCAAATATGAAGGACGTACAACGGTTAACAGGCCGAGTAGCAGCTTTGAATAGATTTATTTCAAGATCCTCGGAAAAATGCAAGGAATTCTATGATATCCTCAAGAAGAATAAGAAATTTGAATGGGGAGCAAAGCATGAAGCAGCCTTGCAGGATTTGAAGCGATATCTCTCAACTGCACCTCTATTGATGAAGCCTGAAAATGGTGAATCACTATCCCTATACCTCGCTGTATCAGGGAATGCTGTAAGTGTCGTTCTTATAAAAGACCATGAAGGTCAGCAATATCCTGTTTATTATGTTAGTAAAAGTTTGTTAGATGCTGAAACTAGGTATTCTCATTTAGAAAAACTGATATTAGCTCTAGTCATGGCATCGACAAAGCTTAGACATTATTTTGAGACACATAGGATCCATGTTAAAACGGATTATCCTGTCAAAAATGTGCTTAGGAAACCAGAGATGTCAGGCATGATGGCCAAGTGGTCAGTAAAGTTAAGTGCTTATGATTTAGTATATGAACCTAGAAATGCCATAAAGTCTCAGGCTTTAGCTGACTTTGTGGCTAATTTCAGTAGTGACATCCAGGACGAGGTAGACCTAGAAGTTCAACAGTTAGGAGAATCTTCAGGATCCTGGACATTATATACTGATGGTGTATCCAATGTAAGAGGTGTAGGTTTAGGTATACTACTAAAATCGCCACAGGGGGACATATTACCCCAGGCTATTAGGTGTGAATTTCCTGCTACTAATAATGAGGCAGAATATGAAGCTTTAATTGCAGGATTAGAATTGGCTAAGGATATGAGTATCAAGAATTTGCAAGTATATGTTGACTCCTTGTTAATTACTAACCATTTTAATGGATCCTATGCAGTTAAGGGTGAGAAATTAATCGAATACCTCGATATTCTCAAAAAATTAGCCGGATATTTCGATGTTTTTACACTTGAATAGGTACCAAGGGAGGATAATGCTGAAGCAGATGCCTTAGCAAATCTGGGATCATCGATCAGGATACCAGAAGGAACCCAAATACCAATATTACATGTCTTGTATCCTGCAACGAATCCTCAGGATAAAGAAGTAGCGGGTATTCAGGATCCTGGAACAGCATATCCTGAAGAGGATCCTAAGTCCTGGACGGCTCCAATCATGAGATATCTCAAAGAAGGACGCATCCCCGGAAATGAAAATCCTAAGGCATTTAGGATGAAGGTATCACGATTTACTATTATAAATAATGTTTTATACAAGAAATCTCTTGCAGGACCGTATTTGAGGTGCTTGGAGGATCCTGAAGCCAAAGAAATACTTCAGGATATACATGAAGGGGATTGTGGTAACCATACTGGGGGCAGGTCGTTATTCTCAAAAGTATTAAGGACAGGATATTATTGGCCAACAATGAGAAAAGATGCCGCAGAATATGCTCGAAGATGTGATGCATGTCAAAGACATAGTAACATACTGCATCAGCCTGCTGAACCATTATATCCTATTGTTTCCCCTTGGCCATTTATGAAGTGGGGTATGGATATAGTGGGAAAGCTTCCAAAGGCTCCAGGAGGGAAGGTTTTTATGTTGGCAATGACGGATTATTTCTCCAAGTGGGTTGAAGCAGAAGCATTTGTTCAAGTTAGAGATCAAGAAGTAGTATCCTTCATAAAGAGAAATATCCTGACCAGATTCAGAGTACCAGCCGAGATAATCTGTGACAATGGTTCTCAGTTTATAAGCAAGAGAACTACTGACTTTTGCAAGAGTTGGGGAATCAAAATGATAACATCTACTCCAGTACATCCTCAAGCGAATGGACAAGCAGAATCCTCAAACAAGATAATTGTCAATAACTTAAAGAATAGGCTTGGAACCAAAAAAGGAAGATGGGCAGAAGAATTACCCTTTGTTTTGTGGGCTGATAGGACAACGGTAAAGAATGCAACATGCCAAACCCCATTTTCCTTGGTATTTGGAGCAGAAGCAATGATTCCAACGGAAATGGCAATACCTACTGCAAGATCTACCCTAAGTGATCCTGAACAGAATCCTGAAGCCTTGAGTCAGGATTTGGATACTATAGATGAAAAGAGAGATGCAGCAAGGCTAAGGATGGCAGCATATCAACAAAGAATATCCAGAGCATATAACAAGAATATTAGGACCAGAAGATTTAAGGTTGGAGATTGGGTGTTAAGAAAGGCTTTTCAGAATACCACTAATCCTGCCGATGGCAAGCTAGCTCCAAAATGGGAAGGACCATATGAAGTTGAATCAGAAGCAGGGAAAGGAGCATATAGACTCAAGAATATGAAAGGGGATATGCTACCGAGATCTTGGAATGCTATACACCTTAAGCTTTATTTCAAGTGAGTTTAGAATTTAATTTCTAACTCAGGATGGTATGAATTCTATCTTTTTTAAATATGTTTGGTTTAGTTTATTCTTTGAAACCCAATACTAACTTAAGCATCGGAGGGGTGTTAGCCAAGCTAACACCCACCTTAGTTTAAGGATGTTTTGCAGTATATGCTTCGGGATATAGCTCCAGGATGCTCACTCAGGATACTTCAGAAGATTAGAGGATTGGCCCCCTCTCTCACGTACAAGGGATCCTGATCCCTTCACAGGTTTAAAGGTATTCACCTTTCTTCCGAATTGGGTTTTTAACACCCCGCCTGGAGCGCAAGTTATTCGGGGATAGTTCAAGGTGGCGGGACCAGTCCATGTAAAAGTGGCTGACAATTTCGTTACTGTTGGCTATATCCTGAATCCTAAAGGTATATGAGGATTGATCACCCTCTCTCACGAAAGGGTATTTTCATACTCTCTAAGGTTTAAAGGTTTTCACCTTTATAAGTCTTGGAGTTTATACACTCCCGCCTGTAGCGCACGAAAATTTGGGATTTTCCCCAGGATACGAGGAATTTATTCCCAAGACATTTTTGGGTTTTACCCCTGTGACATGAAAAATTGCCTATACAATGGAAACTGATATCCAGAAGATTTCTAAGTATTTGAAGACATTGTACACAGGGGACATTCCTACCAAGGCAATGATGTAAAGCTCAAAGGATAAGGTTCAAAACTAATGCACTAAGTGTCTCAGACAGGGGACACCTTCATTGGAAGAGTTGCAAAGGGATTGAAGTTTGGTAATAGGTTTATATCCTATTCCTGGTATGATCTTTCCTTTGTAAACGCTGTTTAAGTTTTTGACAATACTATGTTTGGTAAAAGGTTAAATATCCTGATATATTCTCAAAATATATTTTCAAAATACTTCACAGAATATTTGATTTAAATATTTGAAATTAATACTGGTTTGGAACTTTGATCATTTAGGTATTATCAAAACAGGTTTTGGAAAAGTGGACTGTTTCTTATTCTTTAAAAAGCTTTCTACAAAGTTGAAGGAATGTTTAGAAGTTCTACCTAATAAAAAGTTTTTATATATCACTGAGCATATTGATCAGGATATTTTCATAAGATAACAATACAAAATTTTTGCAAAGTTAAAAGGTACATTAAGTAATGCAAGGCAATAACAAATAAGTTAAGGGATAGTTATATTATTAACATGTCAAAAAGTTGTGCTTTTGGATTCACCTCAAACCGAGGCCCATCCACCAAAAGCACAATTAGTTTCTACCATACTTGTGTAATGGTTGGAGGATCTATCTCAAAACAGGACCTGTCCACCTACAACCGTTACCACATTCAAAACAGGTTATACTAATCGATGACCAAGGGCTTCATCCTAAAACCTAGGACCCATCCACCTTTGGTCATCATATTGTTCTAATGCAGGAAATATAAATTGTTCGAAGACAGGAAAAGTAAATCGTTTACACAACCACAACCACGAAATTTAAAAGTGGGCTCCGGCCTTGGCACGTATATCCATCATCGCCCACTTCGCCGCCTAAAGAGCGGCACCTTCTTGATCAACAGCCTCCTTCCCAGCATCTGCACCAGCATCGGCCTCGGGATTCTTCTCGGCATCACCATCATCAGCATTGGCCACTTCCTCTGCCGCCTTAGAAGGCTCTTCACCAGCATGCTTTGCAGGATGAGCAACGGGATGACCTCCGAGATCCTTTAGTTTCGCTTCCCAAGTCTTTATGTTCCAGGAGGGGCATTCGAAACCCAAATCCCTGGCCTCATAAGCCATCCTTATCCTGGCTTGGAGAAGAGAGACGACCACGGATGCTTTGAGGCTATCCCGATATGAACTCATATTCTGCTGGTATTGGAGAAGGGCGGCATCTAGTTTGGCTTAGGCATCCTCGTTGGCTTTATGGAGGGTAGCTTGGTGTTCCTGGCTCATTGCCTTGTATTTGTCTTCGTAATGCTGGGATTTGGCAGTCGCAATGGTTCCTTGATCAGCTATGGTGGCTTCAGCTTTCTCCAGCTTAATCTCCAACATATTGTTAAGCCCGCAGGCGTATTCATACAAGTGCATAAGACGTTCCAAGCCCTATCGATAAGGATACAGGTATCGATGTAAAAATAAGCAGGATAAGGACTAACATACTTGTGCAGGATATCGAAAGGAAAATTTTACCTGTTTGAGGAATGAGGTGGCTTCGTTAAACCCAATCAGTGGAAGAAACATCCGATCGAATTGACCGATCGAACGGTCTAAAGACCGTGTTATCAGGGAAAGCGCCGGAAGCTCTCAAAGCCGCAATGTCTGCGTTGTCAAAAGCACAGATCTCCTTTTCGGGATTTCTGAGGAGATTCTGCTGGGTGAAGGTCTCGGCATCCATTACGAATAGGGCAAGGAAAATTGATAGAAAGTAAATGAGAAATGGAGAATTACCTGAAGGCTCTGTGGAAGATATCTGCTTTTCAAACAAGAAGAGAGAAGATATAGGGGCATTATGGATCTCCATTGAGCAAAAAGCGTGTTGGAGGTTACGATGTGATCTCGACCGTCGCTTCGTTTTAAATGCCTTGAATTATGGGATAAGACTTTTGAAATATATCCGTTGGATTGGTATACCAACCGATATATTTGGGGACAATTGTTATGGCTCATTTTCTAAGCATACATATCTTGAACTATATCCTGCTTTTTATTGTTTATCTATGATCAGGATACTGGACGGGGACATTGCTAACATCCTGGGTGATATCCTGAGGTATATCGAATTAATCACGTGCAGGTTAAAGACTGGGACTTGCCAACGGTCAAGTGGACTTCATCTCCTCAAGACTCGGGCGTATTTGTTAAAGGAGAGACGTTGAGCCCGAAAGACCAGGTCTCCAACGTTCAACTAAGGAATATTCGTTGGATCCCGGTTATGTAGGATAGTTAGTTACATTTGTTTTACTATAAATAGATGGGGGCGGATCAGATTAAGGCACTCAACTTACACATTTTCAAACACTTTCTCTCTAGCTCATCGCAAACACTACACACAACACTTGTATTCGAATCACATTGTAACACATAGTCGATCTGCACCACATCCTGCATTGTATCCTGATATTTGAAGCAATAGAAGAACAAGGCAGCTGCGATTGTCAGCTCCCGAGGTTTTATGCCGGCGATCTAGATTGATCAAGGGCTTTCCTCGTACATCACGTGTCAACCTTTACATTTTCGCTCATTGTTTGATCATAGATACAACTTTATATCCTGAGTCGTATCCTGAAACTGTTTTCACAACTAATTTGGTTAACACATTTTTCACATATAAATTTTAGCACACTACCTCACTTAACTAATTTGATCACTAAATTGCTTAGGTAATTTTTGACCAAAACACTAGGTACACCTGGGATGATCTTACAACACATATAGACTAATTTGGCATGATCCAAGGCATTTGAGTTCACTATATAAGAGAATCAAGTTGCTACATTTTTGGTCTCTCATTTGCAACTTCTTCCAAGTGAGTCTCTGGAGCTCTCCTGATCAGCAACAAGTTTCCTAGTGGTCCCTAATCATACTTAGGACATTTGTAAGTGTCCTTAACCCTTCCTAATTCAGTTTTGCTTAGTTAATTAGCGTAAAGTTAAACCGTCGTAATTAAGATTTGACTTCGTCATTAATCTTAATCCCTTCAGTCAAAATTCAAATTGAAAGTACCTTTGAGTTGGTATTTATGTGGGTAATAAACCCTTATAAGGGCATTCTCTGATTCCCACTCTAACTAGGTCAATTGTCGGGTCAAACTTGATATTAAAAAAGTCAACATGATGCTTATTTTCAAATTAATGCATAATTAGCAATGTAGGATCCGTGTAACCTGTTTTATCATTAATATAACTTGGTAATTAATGTAAGAACATGTCTAAACATGTTCACCCTGACAATTTTCAGTTTAGGCTTGGTTCGGAACCGAAAGTCGCATAATTTGACTTTTGCTTTGACTTTCAGTTCTGACCCGTTTAAGCCTAGTTTAGGATTGCCTTAGAGCTTCTTTTGAACCTAGTTACATGTTAGTATAACCCTCTGTGATTATACACCATGGTTCATTAGTTATCCAATTATTATGCATGATCCCGTTAATTGCCTATATGTTGACCATTATGCCCTTTTCACCATAAAACGTGATTTTTGAAATTGTAAAAGAGTAGAAACCTTAGTTACTGAATTATAAACTTGTAACCAAAATTTGACATCAGTTTGAGGTGTAGATTGAGAGTTATGCTCATTAGCGTAATTAGAAAGCTTTTTAGTGATTTAGCGACATAATTAGCATATAGCCTATTTAAACCTACTTTTTGATATCAAAATTTTTACCCACTAATGCAATATATTATTTTGAGATTTTTGAAGATTTTTAATTAATTTTAGGCTGAGCATAACTTAGAGTTATACGCTTGATCCGGTAATTGTCAGTTTTGCCCTTTTGGGCTATAAAATGAGTTTTACATATCTTTTTGACCCCAAACCTTTTGCTACTGATTTTATATATTAAATACATTATTTTAAACCTTATGGAATAATAAAAATATCAGATTTTTATATAGAACCCGGAAACGGCTTCTAATCGCCTTTTTAAGCGTTTTTAACGCATAATATGTACTAAAACTATTTTAAACATACAAGGGTTGATACCTACTGATATTTTAGGCAAATCATAATATTTTAACAGTAAGCAAAAGTTTTTTAACTTAGACTTCAGTTTTGAGCTTTTCGGCTTATGTGAAATTACCAAAATGCCCCTACGGTGCATAGTTTGGTTATAATTGACAAATTTCACATATATGCAATACCCTACTGTTATAACTTAGTAAATTAAGTATTTTTTCTGATTATATCAGACCTGCAACTCAGGTAAATACTTAAACTCTTTTATAACCTTGTAAATGACCAAAATGCCCCTACGAGGCATAGTTTGTGTTTAAATTCGCTTCGGGCATAATAAAAGATATCCTACTGATATCACAACATATTTAAGGCATATTAACTTAGGAAACTTGCATATGACTCATTGGTTACTCGTTACACACTTTCCGCGTTCGGATCGGCTTATGTAACTAGTTTGCATATATTAGCCGAAACGGGTCAAACCATATCATTTTTGTCTCAAAATCCAGAGTGTGTTTAAGATACCCATATTAATCAAGCATACAAGCTTGTCTGGTCAAAACCACATTCTAAACCGGTCTTCGCTTATCATGCGTTTGAACCGTATCTTCCTTTGAAAACTAACCGGTCTAAGTCAAGGCTTAATTAAAGACCCGTTAGGATTCTAATAGGATATTAAAAACCTTTGTTCCAGATTGAGAGCCCCAGTAGAAGTACTTGTGCTTGCTGATTAGAATATACGGCTGAGTATAAATTGCATTTGCTAGCTCAGGTAAATACTCTTAGCTTATTTTCCCTATACGGGCTTGGGATACGGTATTATAATAATACCGCTTGGTCGGGTATTGAATGTTTAATCGTATTGTGATTAAATTATTGAGGTAACCCGCTTTAATCTGTCTTGTTTGAAATAAAGGCCTTTAGGGGTTAATGACCATGTCCCGGATATCCTTGGCATCATTGTATTATAAAATGGCCACGTCTTATGCACGGGGTGTAGGCATACACTTGACAGTTGCATAAGGGAAACGGTATCTCACTCTCATGTGGGCCTATACTTGTGGTGTGTCTGTTAATCTTGACCCGGTTTCTACATCGGGCCCTAAGTGTATAACGAACATGTAAATCTGTATACAAGATTATTTTTATATAATTGTCCCAAGTTATAAAAGAATTTTGTGCCTTGAGCATTCAAATCAATTTTCTAAACTATTTTCAAAATGAGTCAGTTAAGTTGTATTTACCAGTGTAAACTGACGTATTTTCCAAAAAGGTTAAGTGACAGGTACTGTACGTAATTGGCTGGGAGCTCAGGGCGTCAATAGGGAATCTTGCAAGTTCTAGATGCCTAAAGTCTGTTGAACAATGTTTATCTTTCTGTTTTAAGATCCGCCTGTGGATCCTTTACATTCCGTTTGTAATACTTGGATATTACTTTATATCGGGTTGTAATATTTTATCTTTTGCTTCCGCTGTGCATTCATTATTTGTGTTGTTTGACTATGATGATATCAACTACGTCACGATACTCCCCACCGGTGATACTTGGAAATATCGGGGTGTGACACTATATAAGGCCCTTATGTTGCAACATTGTAACCACACCTTCCATCTGCAATTCTGGAGCTTCCTGGAGCTTAAGAGTAGACCCAAGACATTCCTAATCCTGCATAGGACTTCAGTAAGTATGCTAAACCTTCCTTAGTTGAGTTTTTACTTAGTTTTAGCTTAAAAGTCAAACCGTCGTAATTAACGGTTGACTTCGCGATTAATCATTAATGGTCCAGTGATTAGTCGAATTAAGAGTAGTTATAAGTTGGTAATTATGTGGGCAATAAACCCTTAAAAGGGCACCCTCTGATTCCCGTTCTAACTAGATCAAATGTCGGGTCAAAGTTGTTTATAAAAAGTCAACAGGATCCTAATTTGCGATTTAAAACATAATTAACAATGTAGAAGCTTTGCAACCTGTTTTATTACTCTTATAACTTAGTAATTAATGTAAGAACATGTCTAAGCATGTTCGACCCGACAATTTTCTGTTTAGACCCAGTTCGGAACCGAAAGTCGCAAAACTTTGACTTTTGCTTTGACTTCAGTTCTGACCCGATTTAGTATGCTTTGGAAATGCCTTATAGCTACCTTAGGACCAGGCTACATGTTAGCATAACCCTCTGTGGTTGGTTTATTGATTATCCGATGCGTTTACATATTTCCGTTAATTGCTTAAATGTTGACCAATATGCCCTTTTGACCATAAAACGAGAATTTTGGATATGTGAAAAGACAATAACCTTTGTTACTGATTTATAAACATGTCCCTAAAATTTTACATCAGTAGGAGGTCTAGATTAGGAGTTATGCTCATTAGCGTAATTATAACGCCTTTTAGTAATTAAAAGGCGCATTAGCATAAAGCCTATCTAAACCCAATTTTTGACACCAAACCTTTTACCCACTGATGTAATATAATATTTTGAGATTTTTAAAGATTTTTATACTAATCATAACCTAAGGCTATCGCCTTAATTCGGTAAATACCGATTATACTCTTTTTGTGTATAAAATGAGTTTTACATAGTATTTTGGAATCAATCCAATTGCTACTGATTTTATATAATAAATAAAGTATTTTGAACTTTATAACCTGTCCAGAAAACTCAGATTTCCAGTATAACCCGGAAATCACTTAAAATGGCTTTTTAAGCGTATTAAACGCATAGTTTGGGTTTAAAACCATTTTATCACATAAGACTTATTACCAACTATTATGACCTATTAAAATAAGTTATTTTACTGATGTATTCAGACCCGAATCTCAGAGACTTAAATAATCTCTTTTATAATCTTTAAAATGACCAAAATACCCCTACGGGGCTTATTTTGAGATTAAACTCGTTTTGGGCATAATGGAAGTTATCCTACTGATATCACAACATACTAAAGACATATTAACTTAGGAAACTTGTATATGATTCATGTGGTTACTCGTTACGCACTTTTCGCGTTCGGATCGGCTTATGTAACTAGTTTGCATATATTAGCCGAAACGGGTCAAACCATATCATTTTTGTCTCAAAATCCAGAATGTGTTTAAGTTACCCATATTAAACAAGCATACAAGCTTGTCTGGTCAAAACCACATTCTAATCCGGTCATCGCTTTATCATGCGTTTGAACCGTATCTTCCTTTTTAAAACTAACCGGTCTAAGTCAAGGCTTAATTAAAGACCCGTTAGGAGTCTAATAGGTTATTATAAAACCTTCGTTCCAGATTAAGAGCCCCAGTAAAAGTACTTGTGCTTGCTGATTAGAATATACGGCTGAGTTATTATAATTCTTGCTATTTAAGACAGGAGCTAGCTCAGGTAAATACTCTTAACTTATTTTCCCTATACGGGCTTGGGATACGGTATTATAATAATACCGCTTGGTCGGGTATTGAATGTTTAGTCGTATTGTGATTAAATTATTGAGGTAACCCGCTTTAATCTGTATTGTTTGAAATAAAAGCCTTTAGGGGTTTATGACCATGTCCCGGATATCCTTGACACCATTGTATTATAAAATGGCCACGACTTATGCACGGGATGTAGGCATACACCTGACAGTGCATAAGGGAAACGGTATCCCACTCTCTTGTGGGCCTATACTGTGGTGTGTCTGTTAAATTTGACTCGGTTTCTACATCGGGCCCTGAACGTACAACGAACATGTAAATCTGTATACAAGATTATAAATATAATTATCCCAAGTTATAAAAGATTAATTTTACCTTGTGCATTTTAATCAAAGTGTCAAAATATTTTGTGCCTGGTGCATCTAAATCAATTTTCTTAAACTCTTTTCAAATGAGTCGGTTGAGTGTATTTACCAGTGTAAACTGACGTATTTTCCAAAAAGGTTAAGTGACAGGTACTGAACGTAATTGGTTGAAAGCTCAGGGCGTTAATAAGGAATCTTGCAAGTTCTAGGCGTCTAAAGTCTGTTGAACAATGTTTAAGTTTTAAGATCCGCCTGTGGATCCTTTACTATCCGTTGTAATACTTGATATTACTTTATATTCGGATTGTAATATATTTATCTTTTGCTTCCGCTGTGCATTTATATATTGTGTTGTTTGACTATGATGATATCAACTACGTCACGATACTCCCCTACCGGGCCCACCGGTGAAACGTGCTTCTTACTGCTTCTTACAGACTTTACACTTGGGCTTATCACCCGACTGTTGACCATCCTTTTTAGTTCCAGAACTCTTTTTGTGGTCATTGTTTCTCTTATGCTTCTTGTCTGAACATCGTGAGTTGTCATCCTCATGCTTCCTCTTCTCATCATCTGTGTTTCTGAACGATCTTTGCCTGACCACGTCCAAAGTAAGAGACAGTGATATGTCAGCTGCAGACCTAAAAGTAGCTGGTCTGGAGGCCTTCACACTCGCCTTGATTTCTGGGGCTAAACCCCCAATGAAACGAGCTATCCTCTTGGGTTCCGGAGTCACCAGATACGGAACCAGTCTTGACATAGTGTTGAAGCTCGTAAGGTAGGCTTGACAATCTAGGTTTTTCATAACCAACGACAAGAAATCAGCTTCAATCTTTTCAACCTCATGCTGAGGGCAGTAATTCTCCTTAATCAACGTCACAAACTACTCCCAAGACATATTGTACAATGGGATTTTCCCTGTAGCTTGGATCAAAGACCTCCACCAAGCTAGTGCTTCGCCTTTGAATGACTGAGATACAAACTTTACCACATCCTTATCAGCACAACCACTAATATCAACCACGGTGTCCATCTCGTCTAACCATGTCATGCAGTCAATAGCTCCTTTTTCCCTAGTGAAATCCCTGGGTTTGCATGAAACAAAATACTTATAGGAGCAACCCTTATCACGTGGTTCCTGGTTTAGCACGATTCTTTTAGATGGAACACTCCTCTGGTTTGATGAGTGATGGGAATTACTATTGTGAGCAGTATGAGTTCTTGAGGGTGGCTTTGTATGTGGTACAGACTGGGTCCTTACATGGGTACCACTGGATTCATTTAACTGCCTGTCCAGAGCTCGCGTAACGGCATTATCTATCAATGCTTGTAATTCTGCTCCTGCTACGTTGACTCTGGAGGTGTCATGATTATCTCTGGGGTGATTTTTGACCTCGTCTGACCCAGGCATGTAGCTTGATTGCTACATAAAATAATTTTTCAATTTATTCAGAGGTCTATAGCAGTTTTATCATTCTAGATGATTTATTAATCATGGTATTAAGAAACCATTTTGATTAATTTGTTAAGCATATATATATATATTCAGGATTTTTCATTATAATAATCCTTAGTTAGAATTAAAATATATTAATGTCATAAAAGGCTAAGTCTCATGGACAGTTTTAAATTTTAAATCATGATCTTATAGGATCAAGGTATTGAGGTTTTAATCATAGTTTATTACCTCTTCTTAACAGGGGGTCGAAGACCACAACTGTCTTTTGTCTTATAAGACAATGAATATTGCCCGTAGGCATTACATCCCTATTGGGTTTTTAATATAATAAAAGAAATTGGAAGAATCCAATGTAAAGATGACTTATGTGATTTTATCGAATCACATTTTGCCAAGAGTGTTAACATGTTTTCAGATGTTAACAAGGATTTGAATCTTTTGAATAGGTTTTACCGTCTTGGCCATATCTAGAATGACATGTGGCTAGGTTTTACCTTTAAGATTATTTTTATTTTTTTATACAGGAAAATCCTAAATTGAGATGTTAATAAGGACCTGAATCTAATTTGAGGAACTACCATCTTGGCCCTGTCTTAAAATGACACATGGCTAGGTTTTATCCTTTTTAGATTTTTATTATTTTATATTATAATGGTAGGTCTCATAAAAGGAATGCTATTTTTCATTTATTTCACATATTATATTTATGCATATGATTTAACAAAAATAAAAATAAAAATTTAACCATTCCACTACAAAGATTAAACAAGTACAGGTTTGCCCTAAACGGGACTTATACATGAAATAACATGCCCACACAGGGGCTAAACAAACCAAACATACCCACGTAGGGGTCAAACAGAAAGACATGCCCACGCAGGGGCTGAATATAGAAACAAATGTCCACGCAGGGACTTGATTACAACATTAAAGAAATACAAATAAACAAATAAGGGATTTAATGACCCTTTTTGGTTTTCCCCTTGATTAGGCTCGCCAGACCCTTGAAAATTCCTCGGTTTTGCCTACGCTCTTCCCGAACCTCTTCCTCCACCTGACTTAACCTTTGAAGAATCTCCTGGTGCTGTGGTGGCGATATCACTGGCGGCTGCGGGGGCAGCTGATAATGCGGAGGTTGAGGAGGTGGAGGTTGTTGATACCCATATGGTGGGTACCCATAGGGTGAATATCCAGCTTGATATGGGACTCCAAAGGACCCCTCAGGATGGAGAGCATTGTAATTCCACGCTGCCTGGTACGGGTCAACATTAGCATAGTTGTAGTTGGTATGAGCCGGCTGTTCAAATGGGTTGTACGCCGCAGAACCGGCGTATGTAGGAATTGGGTTGCCAAAACCCAACGGTGGTGGCGCGACGGGCGCAGAGTCTACTTCCGAGATGGGGTTTGAAGGCCCACCCATCTGCAGGTCTTAATGTAGTGGCGGGTAGTGGCTGCCACTTGAAGGTTGAGGGGTGCTGATACGCACTCCTCCTCGCACGGACATCCGTGCGTTCGATCTTCTTCGCCTCGATGGCTCTGGATGCTGTTGCTGAACTGGTGGCGGTGGCGGAGTGACCGCGATAAAACGAGAATCCTCGGAGGGATCCTGCTGCTGCAGTGAGTTGTGGTAACTGGGAGTAAACACCCAGTCGATCTGTTTAAACCTCGCCTCGTAGCTGTCGGGACCATTTAAGGTGATCCAATAAAGGGTGACCCATCCGAAATCTCGATGGGGTGGTTAGGGGTCTCGGTTGGAGGCTCGGTGGGATCCGTGTCTTCGTCCATGTCCATCGCATGGTCGCCCGAGAAGTGGTCTTCAGGTCCTAGTGGGTTAAAACCCACTGGTTCTTCAATGTAGTTTGCCTGGTTGAACCGGCTTTGTAAGACAAGTGTCGGTCATCGAATGAATGGTGAGGGCTGGATCTCTGGATGGGGAAGAAAGATGGCTGCGGGTTATGGGGCTCATTTTCAGATTGAGGCCCAAAGGAATGGTGATAGGATGGTGATGAACTTAGCGAGACGGATCACCTCGCTGGCTCTATATAGGTCCTCCAATGCTCCTGTGGACTTGTACTCATAGAGACCGGTGGAGTTCGTCTGTGTGATGGCCCGGCCTCATGGTCGTGGCCTGTGATTGGTGCCTTTCCTCTTCCCCTCATGAACCTTGGTGGCATGATTGAACCTGTCAACATAAACAAAGATAACAACAAGGAAATATATAAAGGACAAAAATAAAACAAATCAGGATTTGTCCTAAGTTCTTTGTCTAGACTCAAAAATTGAGGGGAGTGCAACTGTGTAACTGAGATTAAACACAAAAGGCTAGTGTTTAATTCACTCAGTGTTGGCTCTGATACCAACCTGTCACACCCCGATATTTCCACGTATTATCGGTGGGCCCGGTGGGGAGTATCGTGACGTAGTTGATATTGTCATAGTCAAACAACACAATTTTAAATGCACAGCAGAAGCAAAAGATGAATCACATTAAAAAACGAATATAAAGTAATATCAAAGTATTACAAACGGACTGTAAAGGATCCATAGGTGGATCAAATAAAAAGGAAACACAGTTCATTAGATTTAAAATGCATCCAAGCTTGCAAGACTCTTATTGATGCTAAGGAGAGGCCAACCTATTTCGATTAGTACCTGCACTTAGCCTTTTTGGGAAAATACGTCAGTTTACACTGGTAAATACGATTAACTGACTCATTTTGAAAAGGTTTAGAAAAATTGATTTGGATGCACAAGGCACAAAACATTTTATAACTTGGGATAATTATTTATATATAAACTTGTAAAAGAATTACATGTTCGTTATACGTTCAGTAGCCCGGGTTGAATACCGGGTTAAAGATTAATTGACACGCCACATGATATAGTCCCGCGGCGAGTTATTCTCGAAACCGGCGGTTATACCATTTTATTTATATACACTGGCGGGTGTATGCCTACACACCGTGCTTAGGTCGTGGCCATTTCTATAAATGATGCCAAGGATATCCGGGAAATGGTCATTAACCCCCAAAGGTTTTTAAGTAAACAAAACAATTTAAACGGGTCATTTCAATAAAGTAACCTTCATACGATTAAAAATTCAATGCCCGACCAAGCGGTATTTTATATACCGTACCCCAAGCCCGTATAAGGGAAAATAAGTTAAAAGTATTTACCTGAGCAAGTATAATTCACAAACAACAAGTGCACGTAGCTTTTACCGGGTCTCCTAATCTGGAACGAAGGTTTTTAATAACCCATTAGATTCCTAACGGGTCTTTAATTAAGCCTAAACTTAGACCGGTTAGTTTTAAGGGAAGATGCGGTTCAAACGCACGATTAAGCGAAGACCGGAATAGAATGTGATTTAGACCCGACAACTTTGAAGACTTGTATAATATGGGTAAACTAAACACATTCTGGATTTTGAGACAAAAAAGATAAGGTTTGACCCGTTTCGGTCAATTTATGCAAACTAGTTACATAAACCGAACCGAACGCGAAAGATGCGTAACGGGTAACCATAAGAGCCATATACAGGTTTCCTAAGTTAATATGCCTTAAATATGTTGTGACATCAGTAAGATAACTTCTATTATGCCCAAAACAAATTTAAACTCAAATTATGCCCCGAAGGGGTATTTTGGTCATTTAAAAGGTTATAAAAGAGATTTAATTTAAATATGAGTTTCAGGTCTGATATAATCAGTAAAAATACTTAATTTAATAAGTTATATCAGTAGGGTATTACATATATGTGAATTTTATCATTTATAATCAAACTATACACCGAAAGGGCATTTTGGTAATTTCACATAAGGTTTAAAGGTCAAATCTGGAAATCTGAGTTTAAAACTTTTGCTTACTGTTAAAGTATAAAAATTTACTAAAAATATCAGTAGGTATTAAGACTTATATATTTAAAATAGTTTTAATACACACTGTGCGTTAAAAACGCGTAAAAAGGCGGTTTTAAGTGATTTCCGGGTTTTATAAGAAAAGCTGATATTTTTATTATTCCAGAAGGCTTAAAATATTTTATTTATCATATTAGATCAGTAGAAAAATGTTTGGTATCAAAAGGATTTGTAAAACTCATTTTATAGGCCAAAAGGGCAAAACCGACAATTACCGAATCAAAGCTTAGAACCCTATGTTATGCTCAGCCTAAAAATAAATAAAAATCTTCAAAACTCCCAAAATATTATTTTATATCAGTGGATAAAAAGTTTGGTATTAAAAATCGGGTTTAGATAGGCTATACGCTAATTACGCTGTTTAATTAATAAAAAAGCTTTTCATTTACGCTAATGAGCATAACTCCTAATCTAGACCTCAAACTGATGTCAAATTTTAGGGACAAGTTTATAAATCAGTAACTAAGGTTTATATTCTTTTACATTTTTGAAAAATCACATTTTAAGGACATATGGGTATAATAGTCAACATTTAAGCATTTAACGGAAACATGCATATGAATCGGATAACTAATGGACCAAGTTGTATAATCACAGAGGGTTATACTAACATGAAACCTGGTCCTAATAAAGCTCTAAGTCATTTCTAAACTATGCTCTAATGGGTCAGAACTGAAAGTCAAAGCAAAAGTCTACTTTTGCGATTTTGGTTCCGAACCGAGCTTAAACTGAAAATTGTCGGGTTGAACATGTTTAGACATGTTCTTAGATTAATTACCAAGTTATATGAGTGATAAAACAGGTTGCATGGCTTCTACATTGTTAATTATGTGTTTATTTGAAAATAAGCTTTCTGTTGACTTTTTATAATTTACTTTGACCCGACAATTGACCTAGTTAGAGTGGGAATCAGAGGGTGCCCTTTTAAGGGTTTATTACCCACATAATTACCAACTCATAGGCACTTTCAATTTGAGATTTGACTGGACAATTTGTGAATAATCACGAAGTCAAACCTTAATTACGACGGTTTGACTTTAAGCTAATAAACTAAGTAAAACTGAATTAAGAAAGGTTAAGGACACTTACTGAGGTCCTATGCACGACTAAGAATCCCTAGGAAGTGGTCTTGAGCTCCAGCAATCTCCAAGAATGAAGTTGTGCAAGTTTCCAAGTGGTGTGTGAAGTGTTGCAACTAAGGAGCTTCTTATATAGGGATTTTGATTCAACTAGATCATGCCAAGCAAGTCTACAGGTGTAATGTGATGCTTACAGGTGCCCCCTATGCATGAAATACCATTGGGGCAACCCCTGGTATGAAAAACAAGTGTTTTAAGTCGGTTAACAGGCCTGAAGTGGCAGCTGTGCTTGTTTTCTTTCGCTGTAGGTGCCACGCGGCCCGCGTAAGGACCCTTAAGGTCTTACGCAGTCGGTATGAGTGCCGAGAACAAGTTAAACAAGTTTCGTTTATTACATTTTGGCCCCTGATCCTTTTCAAACGTGGTTTTACCTTTATTTCTTGCAATTTCAACCCTCTAACTTGACTTTTAAGGGCTTCAAGACATAACCAAACATTGTTAAGTCCTTGGTTAACTTTATGCTCACCCGAAAAGTCACAAATTTCATCGTTGACGCTTTTAACCCCTTGTATACGAATGTTATCATAACTTTCTCATACTTTATCGAAACCTTGTGAAATTTTTATCACTTATTCTAGTGAGCATAATTAATCGATACAAAGCTTCGGGTTCGCTAAAAGGTCACTCAGAGGTATACTTTAAACATGTTGACACATTTAACCCCTGTAGTTTGTAATCTCTCACTTTCTTCCACAATTAGCTTCGTATGATCTATAATTCATTCGTTTAAGGGTATAAACATCGTGTAGGGTTATTGAAAGACTTATTTATCCATTGTTGACATTGTGAATCCTTTTATTCACATACTTCCTCTGTTTGTCAACTATAGTCCCTCTAAAGTAATTCTTTATACGTTTAAAGCTCATGACACGTGTCGATATATTATTGGACATAAATTTACGAGGTGTTACATCACTCCCACATTACATCCACCTCCTCCTCTGTACCTCTTACAAGAGACCCCATTGCCTCTTCTTCATCACCCGTACCTCTCCAAGCTCAACACCAAATACCTATAGCTCCCTTAATTAACCATTAACGAACCATACACACTCGAAGTATGTCCGGTATATCCAAACCCAAACACGTTCTCAACCTAAACTGTTCCACATCTATCTATCCCCTTCCACGTAACCCCATCGATGCCCTTAATAACAAGGATTGGAATGCGGCCATGCACGACGAATACAAAGCCCTTATTGAAAATAGGACTTGGGTTTTGGTTCCGAAACATCCAAACATGAACATTGTTCGAAGCATGTGGATTTCTCGTCACAAAAAGAACTCAAATGGCCATTTAGAACGGCACAAGGCAAGACTAGTGTGTGATGGTCGCTCCCAACAAGTTGGGGTCGATTGTGGTGACACCTTCAGTCCGGTTGTGAAACCCGCGACGATAGGAACAGTCCTAACCTTGGCAATTTCCAATGCTTGGCCGATACACCAACTTGATGTGAAAAATGCCTTTCTTCATGGCAATCTTCAAGAGACGGTCTATATGCACCAACCTTTTGGCTTTCGAGACAAACGTTATCCCGACCATGTTTGCTTGTTAAAGAAATCATTATACGGTTTAAAGCAGGCGCCCCGAGCATGGTATCAACGTTTCACGGACTACGTATCTCATATGGGTTTTCAACATAGTAAGTCTGATCACTCTCTATTTATTTACAAAAAGGGTATTGACATCGCATATCTTCTACTATATGTCGATGACATCATCTTGGTGACATCCACGGACCGTTTGCGACATCATTTCATGAGATCGTTATCCGTTGAGTTCGCAATGAAGGATCTCGGTCCTTTAAGTTTCTTTCTCGGGATTGCTGTTACTAGACATGGGAACTCTTTGTTCTTATCTCAGCATACTTATGCTCTTGACATTCTTGAACGAGCCAAGATGACCACGTGCAATCCTACTATTACGCCTGTCGATACAAAGCACAAGCTTAGCTCAACCGATGGCACTCTTCTTTCCGACGGCACCGAATATCATCAACTAGCTGGTGCACTACAATATTTAACGTTCACTCGTCCTGATATCACCTATGCAGTCCAACAGGTGTGCATGCACATGCACGCACCTCGAACCTCTCATATGAATGCTCTTAAACGTATCTTGCGTTACATAAAGGGAACAATTGACTATGGCCTAACAATATCCCCAACAGTGTCTTCCTCACTTTTATCCTACACAGACGCAGATTGGGGAGGATGCCCCAACACGCGTTGTTCAACTTCCGGCTATTGTGTGTTTATGGGCGACAATTTACTATCTTGGTCGTCTAAACGATAACCAGTTCTATCGCGCTCAAGTGCCGAAGCTGAATACCGTGGGGTTGCTAACGTTGTCTCTGAAGTATGTTGGCTTCGTAACCTATTATTAGAGCTACACAAACCACCTGTATACGCTACATTGGTCTATTGCGACAATGTAAGTGCCATCTATCTCTCTGGTAATCTCGTCCAACATCAACGAACAAAGCACGTCGAAATGGATATTCATTTTGTTCGAGAAAAAGTAGCACGAGGTCAGGTTCGAGTTCTCCATGTACCCACCCGATACCAAATAGCGGATATCTTCACAAAAGGCCTTCCACAGGTGTTATTCGAAGACTTTCGGGCCAGTCTCAACATCCGACAACCTCCTGCTTCGACTGCGAGGGTATATTAGTATATATTATATTTGTATTCATTATCTCCTTATTATATTGTTTTGATTTCCAAATCATTCCTATACATAGAGTAGGAGAAGTCAATGATTGTAACTGTTTTGATTTCCAAATCGTTGCTATACATAGAGTAGGAGAAGTCAATGATTGTAACTGTATAAATATCAACATTAGTGTGAATGGAAGGCAGGAAAAATATTTTACCAATCTTTACTGGTTCAACATTTAATGATTCAGCCTCTTGCTGGTTCAGTACTTAACCATTTAGATGTTGCCAAGTCATCAATTAATAAACTACATTTAGCACATCAATTATGTTGCTGATTTCTTGTCTAAAAAGAGAGTGTGTTTGAAAGAGATCTAGCGTGCTGATGATTTTTGTGAAAATTAGATGATCGAAATTAATGGTAGGCCTAAGTATTTATAAGGTTTTCATACCCCTTCGAGAAGTTTCGACGATTTAAAATCATCAAAAATACTTCTTGTGTAGTTTTCGCCAGTTCGCATGAAATTAAGCGGGTTAAAAAATCAAATGAAACCGACGGCACTTTTGACTTGAAAATCCTTATTATTATAAAATATAATAATAAACTTGAATGTTGCATCGGTTCATGTGAACGATCACTTAAACGGCATGATGGTCAAAGTTTCATGTGGAACAATATCATGTTAGGACCGTTATTTTTTTTATCACAAACTCGGGTACATCCTGCTTATATTTTTCTCTTCAACGGAATATGGGAATATGGAGATCTGAACCCCCAAGGCCCCAATCATTGGCGAAGCTTGACCCCCCTTTTTTTCCAAAACCGAGGGGGGGGGGGTGGCGAAAACGTAACTGTATGGAGACAACGGGTCGTGCTATTCAATGGCGTTGGGACTGGGCAAAAAATCCTACTTCGAATATTGAGTGGATCGAAGTGGGAGATGTTATGCGGCTCCTCCAACAGGTTAAAGTTTCAGGTGGCAAAGATAGCTGGGTCTGGGCGAACAATGAGGGACAAAAGTTTTCCACAAATAGTATCCGGTGGGAAATAGAGTTATTTGCTTCTGTTCCTAGCGACGTCAGCTTGTTTAAATGGAACCCTTGGGCTCCATTAAAGGTTAATTACCTTGGGTGGCGGGTGAATTGGGGAAGGTGGCAGCCAAAACAGCATTGGAGAGGCGAGGAGTGGTTATTCAGAGCAACATCTGCAGCAGATGCGGGCTGGAACCGGAAACAAGCGATCATATTTTTGTTAAATGTATTTGGGCAAGGAGTGTTTGGTGGTGCGTGTTCAGATGGATGCGAATCCCAGTGCTGTGCGAAATTGATTCGGTTAGTCACATTCTGGAATACATAGCAACTCAGATTGGTTCAAAAACCTGGAAGAAAATTGTCCATATGGTTGTTCTGGGTTGCCTTTGGAGAATTTGGTTAGCGCGCAATGAGAAAGAGTTCAACTGCAACATGATCCCAGTGCCGAAGATTATAGACCAACTTAAGGAAGAGACATTTCTCTGGCTGAATAACAGGGCGTCCAGCAAAGTGGAGTGGAACAAATGGGTTGAGTTTGACATTTGTATGATCATGTGATTGTGTCGTTTGTTCTCGTTTGCTCTTTGTTTTTTGTACTTTTCAGCTTCTTGCTGGCGCTATATTAATATATAGTTGTTGCGGTTCAAAAAAAAAATCTATACAAAGTTACTGTTCATAACACTACGCATCGAAAAGTTAGGGGGGCGGGCGCCCCCTCCCGCCCCAAGTAAGTTACGCCTCTGGCCCCAATCATACAATTATCTACACCGATTATACCATTAGATCAAATGTGTGAGGGCTAGCTAATTATATAAATGAGGAATAGTATGTATTTTGTTTTTTTGTGTTTTTTTAAACATAGTAAACGTTGAGGTTTCTGATGAGTCGAGCAAATAACGATCAAAGTCACGCCGCATATCAGTAGAAAAAAACAACCAAACCTAGTAGTTAACTTTTATATTTTGATATTTAATTTATAATAGTTTAATCAACGATTATCAACTCCAAAAAATAACTTGCCATCTTAATTAAGATGGCTATTTTTTTTAACACACATCGGCATTAATTATGTTAAATCTATAGAAATTATTTCTTGCAAAGATAGTGTCCAGAGAGTTTAAACGTATTATATTTGGTTTTCGGTTAAAGACAAACCCTCTTTTTTGTAAATCTTGTCAAAATTGATAACTTCTTGTGTTGTATAATCGCATTTGCATTTCCCACATATGTCCAAAATAGGTCATACTCATGGCCTAATCATATTGTGTCCTTTTTACTTTCGCAAAGCAAAATTAATTAGTAATTAATAAGCTGTGTGCCAATGAGGTGGTGATGGATTGCTAAGGGAGAGATTTGGTGTTTTAAGGGACCCAAGTTTGATTCCTGTCCTCCGCATTATTTTTTGCGGCACCTGGTGATGATGGGAGACTAGGCAAATAGGTGAAGGTCGCTATTTCGATCCTTGAACTGAGCGGGTTTTAACTCACCGCACTGTCGTGCCTTCGGGAGAGTGTTCACGGGTTTCGGCCCTAGGTGAGGGTTTTCCCTGGTTCGAAGCCGTGTATTATTATCCATATATGCCGCTATCATGATACATTAATCTATAAATAGGTTGATCTAGGTGTAAAGTTACAATTGGGTTTATTTAGGGTCTCATCAAATTACAAGTCAATTTTGGGTGATTAAAATTATACATGTTAAAATAGGTTACTCTTATAACATATATTAGCTTAAATTGAATTTAACTATTTAAGTGGCAAGCAACACCCACGACTATTGTTTATCAACATCACCTATTTATCGTCATTGCCACCACCATCGTCGTCACTAATACAATCGTTGCCACCACCTAATGGTTGGTCCATCCCCACAGTTGTCGCCACCTACACCACATACCTCACCGGCATTGTCACCACTGGTGCAACCACCATGGGCACCAGCACTGACGTCGCAACCATCGATGTCAATGTCATCACCACCATTGCAGTCATCGATGTCGGTGACTTTCCGTCATCGCCGCCACAAATGCCACTAACACGCATCACAATGAAACTAATTACAACAGGGTGAACCAAATTTAATACTTTTTTTCTAGAACGAATCACTTAAACCCAGTCTCGTTTTAGTTTGAATCGGTTTTGGCACAAACTCATTTTCACTCAAACTTGTTCCGACACGGACCTATTCTAACCCGAAACCGCCTCACTCATTTTACCATGTTTAATTATTGTAAATTTAAAACTTTAATAACTCACATGTTTTGAAAGAAACACTTGATTAGATTAATGTTATGAGTCATCTATGAGCTAGTTGGAAAGCACAACTTACATGCTACGCGTTGCTCGAATACAAACACCGTATTATACACCATTAGATTTGTCCCATGAAGATTCCCAAAGGACATCTAAAAAACGATTCCACAAACATTATTAATTCGATTATAGATACAAGTGTCATCGTTTTAGATGTTAATAAAAAAATCAACTTTTTAAACAGGGACTGTATATATCATTTGTTTTATCACATATAATTGTCGGCATACAACTTTCGAGTCGGGTCTCCCTGGAAGTAGCCTCTCTATTTCTACAGAGTAGAGAGTAGAGGTAAGGCTGTCTACAACTTACCCTCCTCAGACCTTACCTTAACTTTGCTATTGGTGGAATTCACTAAGTATGATGGTTTGGTGATGATGAATTGTCGGCATACAACTTCTGTAATGTTTTGGATTTATGCTACTATCTGTTATCATTCCTTTTTTTTTTTTTTGAAAAGGCTACTATCTATTATCTGAATTTAAAAAAAATATGTTTTTTTTCTTTCTAATTCTAGTTTCAGTTAGTTATATTTTTTTTATAGTTTTACTAAATTTATAGTTTTACTAAATATATGCAAAGTTATATTTTCTTAGTTTTACTAAATATGAATAACGAGTTTTTAAGACCCGCGCGTTGTCGCGGAACCGTAAAACCAAACAAAAATAGACCCAAAAATGTTGAACCACGCATGCACATTCCAGAGTGTTAAGTCGTCAAGTTTACACCGAAACGTAAAATATTATCGTGGAAAGGAATAACTAAATCGAAACGATAGCAAAATCAAGGTAAAGAATAATTAGAACAATATATAATACCAATTTAGCAATCTATAAAAAAATAAATAAAGTAAGGAAACTAATCATTTTTTCTACCACCCATGCTTCGCGAGAGGTTCAAAACGTAGATAAAGCTAAGTAAATCGCGATGATATATAATACGTAATTATGTACGATCAAAAGTTGATAACTAATAGAGGGGGAATTAATAAATTAAGTATAACATAAACAAAAGTAATGGTCGGGTAAATAATGCATATTATAAAAACAATGCTTAGGAAAAATTATTAAGAAAACGTAATATAACTTTATTTCTAGAAAAATATGTTAAAAATACATGGTCTCTTGTATGGTTTTTTAGGCTCTATCTTTTTTTAAGAAAATATGAAATTAACTGATGGACTGGTCTGAGACTTATAACTATTATTATTATAAAATATATTTATTTATTTATGTTAAAAAAACATCCAAGCCCATTGTTTTTAGTTATCATAGAAAAAACCATTTTTATCACCACCAAAAACTTTGTTCCAACCATCACCACAAAACAGCCACCGCCATCACCACCACCATCCAACCTTCACAATCTCTAACCAATCATCAAGCACCACGGCAACCTTCGAAACCTAACTCCGCCAAGAAAGAATTCACCATTGCCTATGCCACACCACCTCCACGACAACATGACCGCCACAACCCCCACCACATCACCACACGGCTGCCACAACCACCACCACACTTTCTCTTCATATGTCTCTCTTTCTCACAAAAGTAAAAGCCCTATCGGTTTCATTCTCTATAAAACTCAGTCGTGGTGGTTGGGTGGGGAATGTACAATTTCCGGCGAGATTTAAAAAAAAAGGTATATTTGAACCACTCATCCACCACCGCAACCTAGATGTAGCGACCGCAAACTTCAGTAAACCGACTTGGGTCGGAACCCACTTTCCGCCGTAAGTAGCTCCACCACTGTTGGCAGCGACGGATCTGTTCTAGACTTTTACATCGCATCA
>CM060426.1:107223424-107316453 GCA_030545235.1 Helianthus tuberosus | reverse complement strand
CAAGGCTGTCTTGTACATTCTATGCTAGTAAAATCCCGCATTCATTGCTTTGGCCACGACTATCTTCGGCCTCGAGTGCATTCCAAAAATCCCTTCATGTATTTCTCGTATCACGTATTTTGCTTCTTCCTCGTCGACACATTTCAAGGAGGGGCCCAAATATGACCTCCGGTACAATTCTCCGTCTGTCAGTTCGTACTGCAGGGCATTTACCCTCACCTTCCAGGTTGACCATTCTCCTTCTGGGAGCGTTCCGTCCTTGAGGAAGTTCAAGATAGGTGTCATCCAGGAATCCTGAGTTCTGTCGACCGTTGCCACCTCTCCGGTTGCGATGGAGGGGGAGGTCAGAACTTCCACTTTTACCACCCTAGCTAAATGGTCGAAAGCCACAGAGGCTAGCTTGCTGATGGTATCAGATTTCCTATTCTTCCCTCGGGGGATGTGCTCGAGCTTGATAGTGTACTTCGTGGTCTTGAACCTCGATAGATATTGCTGAGATGTTAAGGGGGAGTCTCTGTACCTCGTGGTCTTCCAAATGTGGCATTAGGATGGGGGCCTTCATGCAACTTGAGGGACCCAGTACCCGGGCCTTGATACTTCTGGTGGGATTGTACTCATCCCTTATCTTGATCATATCTACATATCCCCTTTCTGGTTCCCCCCCCCCCTTTGTATCCCTTCCTTTTCTCACCCCCTTCCTTGATCTCCTTAACCAAGTCGGCCAGTTTGCCCATTTTTACCGTCGATTCTTTTTCTCTTTTCAAGTACATGCAGTCGTCCGTCTTGTGACCAAAACCTTTATGGAAGTCACAATATTCATTTGGCTGAGCTTTTGGTCCCGGTTTAATTGGGGGGGGGGGGGTTAGGAAAGGAGTTCTTAACTCTTTCTGTAGCTAGTATCTAACTCGGGATTTTAGTGAGAAGGGGTGAAGCTGTCGGAGTAAGGTGATGGTCCTCTACTTCGGGGCTTATATGGGGAGTACATTGATCTCGTCCTGTCATATTGCATTTTATCGAAAATGGGGTTTCAAGGGTAGGGAGTACGTTTTTCCTGAGGTTTTGGTGTAGGATTGGCCCTCCGGGGTGGAGCATCCATCTCTTTAGCTTTGCTGATAGTATCCTTCCCCCTGACAAAAGCACTGACCCGGTCCATGAGGTTGTCAAAGGTAGTCGGGAACTCTTCCCCTAACTTCCCACACAGTTGAGTATGCTTCAGCCCGTTAATGAAACTGCTAATCTTCATTACCTCAGGAACGTCTTTGATGTTCATGCTTTCCCTAACGAACCTCTCCATGTATTAGTCCACTTGTTCGTTGTCTTTTTATCGAATATGCATGATTTCATTGGGGTTCTTGATCACTTTCCCCTGTTGACTAAAGTTTCTCAAGAACTTTTTGCTTAGTTCCTCGTAATTGTCTACACTCCCAGCAGGGAGGCTATCAAACCAGAACCTGGCTCCCTCAGTCAGCGTCTGAACAAACATATGGAACCAGGTGGGCATTGATCATCGCCCTACCTACCCGGTGCCTCTGAAAGCGTGCTGGTGATCCTCCGGGTCTTTAGTTCCATCGTACTATCGAGGTTCAAATGAGGTTTAAGCTTTGGAGGCATAGGTGCTTCATCTATCCTCTTGTTAAACTTTGAGACCTCGGCCAAATCCCTGGGTAAGCAGGGTTCGTTCAACCCACCATCGTCCTGGCTTTCTTTATCCTTCCCCTTTTGCCCTTTTTCTTTTACCAACTCCTCCCTTTCTTCTAAAGTCATCTGCCTCAGGGCTGTTATGAAAGCATCCAAGGGGTCAGGGTTACTATCTTTTCCTCGTGGGCCAGTGTCTTCTTTGCTTGATGGTGTATCAAAGGAAAGCCTAGCCTTTAGGCTCTCTAGTTTCTCTTGTCTTTCCAAATCTTCAAGCTGTTTCTTGAGCTCGTTTCTATGCGTGGCTACGAAATCAGGTGTGATGGTGTCTCATTTCTCTGATGACTCCACCCTGTTTTCCGATTCTTCCTCGTGAGTGATATCCTCAACCGTGACTACATCATTAGTGCTCTGCACCATCTTCGTTGTCAGAGAGTTTGGAGGTGGTGTCGTAGCCATGTTGTCTCAGACAGGTAGCGGCTTCTCACAACGTTTTAGGTTCTAAGTAGGATCGCTAGATGGACTAGAGTCCCACGGATGGCACCAATGTCGAGTCCTCAGGTCACAGATGACGGTCAAAGGGCCACGTCAACGTTGTAAGAACCCTACCTTGTTGTCCTACAAGAAAGAAAACCGTTAGCCTCGTCACGGAGGACCCCAGAGGGGGAATCCATGACCAAGCTTCGGTGTGAGAGTAAGTAAACTTGTCGGAGATAAACGAGAAGCTTATACGACGAGGAGAATCGCCAGAATATTCTCCTTGGTGTGAATTCGGAATAATATTGTAGTAAATGTGGTCCGAGGTTGTCGGAATTAATGTGGAAATAATGTATTAAATGAGAGGAGTTCTCTGTGTGTGTTTTATCAAATGGTTTACCTTCCTTATATAAAGGGAATGGCTTATCTTTCTCGGGAACCTTTGCAGAGATCATCTAACGGTTTCTCAGTGACCTTGGGGAGCTCAGACACGTGTATGAGCCCCAACGGTAGGATTACATGCTTCATTTAATGAAGCCAGCTGAGCATACCTTACTTCCGGCGACCTTTCTTTCTCTCTCCATCATTAATTTATTATGCTTGCAGAGCCTTGGATCCTCTTTTGTTTCCCACCTTTTTCATGGTTATATTTTTAAGGGAAAGTGTCCGAAATGGGGGGAGGGTAAATTTAGAGGAGTTTTGGGATAAATTAACGTGTTCGTCCTGTTCGCTTTCGATACCTTTGGTACTCTCATCCCAGACGCGGTGCGGTTCCTCAAGCGGGTTCAGCAGGTGGTAAGCAGTAACACCGCGTATGTTAAGAGGCAGAATTTTGTGTTTAACAGGGTATGGTTTGTTATTCAGAAGGGGGTAGCGGCGCATCTTGTTACCCGTCTACCTACCATTAGTTTGTAATCGTCTTTGTTTTTTAATTACATATTAATTACTTAAAATAAAAAACAATTATACAATTAATTTACATGAGTTTTGAAGCCCCGTTTGAAAAATGAACAAAAAAGCATATGTGGGGATGGGCAATGTACAAGACCCAAAGCACTAACATGAAACCTTTGGCAAATAGTAAATAATACCCAGCTGAATAATTTCCATACTTTGATTTTGAATAAATACATACAGCCCCATTCATCTGGAGATTTCTCTTATAATTGATTGAATATTTGCTACTCGGATTTGAGCCTCTGAGAAATGGAAATTTCTATGTTTCACAAAGGGAATAGGATAAAGCCCAAAGTTAATAAATATATCAACGTTTAAAAATTAATGATAGCCCAATTAACTGGAAGGAAGCCTAAATAAAATACAAGTATGGGCTTAATAGGAAAGCATACTACTTACTAGAGTGCAGTGGCCTTGAACTAGGTGGGATATTATTATATGGGCCAATAATAATTGGCGCCAACACCTTATGGTCTGGGATTGGTGGAAAATAATTTGGGCCACATATGCAAGTGATAATTTGAGAGACAACAGAAGGGTTTTAGCATCATCAGAATCTGGAATGGCTTCTTGAATCGTAGTGCTAATGGATTGCTTCATGAACATGGTAGACATGTGATTGCAACTAGTCCATTTTTTGAAAATTATCTGCTCAGCAGGGGTACTTTCAGGAGTTAGGTCTGCAGGCTTAGGCTCTCTTGAAGCATAGTCAAAATCCAGCAAAGCAAGAGTTAGTATTAGTGAGTCTTTCCAGACAGCAAAGTTATCACCAGTTAATGGTGGAATCCCGTAATTGGGAGCTGAGAGTGGAAATTATATGAGCGAACTATGAAACTAAGTTAGAAGTCTTAATGTGATCTAGAGGCATATTAAACTAAGGCATGCATATGTAATGACCATTTTAGTTATGAAGCTGTGATATTGTCTATTACTAACATCAAAATAATAGACTAAGTTATTTAAAAATTCTACTTAAATGAAGACAAATCACCTTTGGGTAGAAGTGTAATCATCTAAGCATGTGTGCAAAGTAATTGTGACAAATCATCTTTGGGCAGAAGTTTAACAATTACCTTAGTTATGCACTGTTAAATATGCAAGCCAGAATGAACCAAATCACCTTTGGGCAGAAGTGAGACATTCATGTTTCTAAGGCATAATTAACATAGCTTCTCTTTATACTTGAACAATAAGATAAATGTATCAAATCACCTTTGGACAGAAGTGATACATCAGAAGCTCATTCAAGTTAAGCTATTTGGTTTTGTAAAAGTTATCTGATTCTGATTAAGTGTTTACAAAACCATTTAGTTAATAGCAAACCACCTGTTAGAGCGGATAGAACTAAAATTTAGTTCACAATAACAGTTGATAAAGTATGAGATTTTGAGAAAACATGAGCTTTCGAGTTCCAGGTGAAATCTCGAAATCTTTGTTGATCTCGAAAAGCTATGATTTCGAGTTTTCTGAGATTTCGACTTATGAGATTTAGACATGTTATGGAATTTCAAGTTACCTGTTGTTCTCGAATTTCAATGAGATTTCGAGTCTTATGAAATCTCGAAATCTCTTATGGTTCTCAAAAACTTCTCGAATTTTAATGAGATTTCGTGTCTTATGAAATCTCGAAATCTCTTATGGTTCTCGAAAACCTGTTCTCCAAGATTAGAATCCTCTGGTTAAAGCTATTAGTTGTGACAAGGGTGAAGTTCGAAAATTATAGGATCATGGGAGATCATGTTTCCTATTTAAGTGGTGTTTATATTTATCTAAAAGATTTCGAAAATATTATATCCATTAAAGTTAACAAATTTTGAAATTTTAATTGATAAAACTTAATCAAAAACGAAAAAACACCCTTTGATCCTCAATTCATTCCAAAATAAGGGAATATATTCGAATTTCATCAAGAACATGATGAACTCTAATTTAAATAAAGCCGTTCCTAGAATCGAAAACTGAAAAATTTATGCATTTATACAGATTTCGGAAATTATAGTTAGTCCTAATATGATTAAATATCCATTAAAAGTTAAAATCCCTAAGATCAATCAGAAGAATTTTAAGCTCTTGTTGTTATCAAGTTTTTGGTAAAATTTGTATTCAGGATTCAGGGAAACAAACATAACTGGTTGAGCAACATATCTTCTGATACCGCATGCTGATCAGTTCCGTTTAAAAATAATGGAAAACATGTAAATAATACATGTTACAGCAGACAGGCCAGCAGGTAGTCCAGTCACTGACGCAACCATGGAGTTCAACATGATAGTCAGCTTGATCTAGTTCCTGTTTAGGATGGATGTTCTTAATGGTAGTACTGAATTCTAGGGTTAAGAATTCGTGATTGTGGAGAAAGAGGGAAGGACGAATTGTGTTTGATATTATGAGAGTCCTAACTTAATTCCTCTCTAGTAATCTCCTTATATAAACCCAAGGGGAAACCTAATTAGTTAATAAGGGTAAATCGGTCCATCAACAATTACCAACTAATTATATTATACGCACAATATATTTTGATCTATATTATATAAATGATTATAATGGCTACATGATTAAATATAACATAATAAATATATTTAATCTTACATAAGTTACTCACTTAATGCTTCAACTTTAAAAGATCAAATCGTAGGTCGTTCACTAGACAGAAGCATGCTTGAGTTGATAGGTAGGCTTGTGCCAAAAGAGTTGATGGACTCTCCATCCTAGATAACAGGCAGGGAGAGGAACCTGAATGGTGAGTGTGGGCTATGATTCATTTGTATCTACAAAATGTAGGAATTATGAAATATGTACCAAACTCCATTTGGTCTTCGTATGTTTGGTACATATTTCATCAATTTCTATTTTGCTGTGGATCAGCAATGAAATTCTGCTGTGGATCTGCGACAGAATCGCCATAGATTTTTCTGAAGTTGAACATTCTACCTGCCTAACAATTGAGGGTAATAACATTAGTTACTGCATATCTAAGAACCAACTGATTGATTTGTAGAACAAAGTTTACCTTTTATAGTTTTATTCATGAATTTGAATGTTTCAAACTTACTTATTGAGTTCTATTTTTGAATTTTTTTTTTTCAAACAGAATGCGATCACAACAATGGAATCACATATAGTGGAGATTTATTGGTTATAGTGGAGATTAAGAGATTTATTGGAACTTTATAACGTGTTCTTTTTTTTTCTTGGGTAAATTACAATTTTCGTCCTTTATGTTTGTAGAGGGTTACAATGGATGACCTTTAACTTCAATAATTACATTCACAATCATTTATTTGGAAAACTCATTACACCTTACATCCTTTATCACTAACCAGATTAAGGGGCTGTTTGGTAGCCTCTTAATGACCATTCAGATGCTACCTTTTAATGGTTTAAAACCTCTGAATGAATAAGAGGTAGCCTCTTAATGACCATTCAGATTCTACCTTCTCATTGGTAAAATTCTTAATGGTTCCATTAAGAGGTAGCCTCTTAATGACCATTCAGAGGCTACCAAACAGCCCCTAAAATTATCAGTTAAATCTATTCACATGAGGGTAGTTTTGTAATTTTATCTATTCACTTAAAAATATATTTTAAAAAAACGATAGAAAACAAGAAAATTTATTTATATTTATGAACCAGACACTTGCATTCTCTGAACTCTCTCCCTCCCTATAACTCTCTGTAACCTAAGCTTTCACCACCACCATGCCTGCTGCCAACCACCACCATCACAACCAGCTACAATAACGCACCACACCCTCCTCTCTCTCTCTCTCTCTCACCTATACAATGAAAATGCGTCAGACGAAGATCTGCAACAATCGAAGATCTGCAAAATCAAAGATCTGTAACAACGCACCATAGCACCTCTTTCAATGAGAGTAAAATCATTTCAATTCGTTTCTCTCACGGATCTAGGGCTCAGTTTATCCGCAAATTGTCAAATCAGTTCATGTCGTTTCATATCTGCAGCCTCAAAATGTTCTAATTAGACGAAAATGAGATTACATCATTTTATTGTATAACCATATTTGCAGCCTCTATTGTTCCGTTTATCCGCAAATCGTCAAATCAATTCATGTCGTTTCATGGCTATGGTTCAGGCTAAATTTTTTGGGTTACATGTGCGTTTTTCTTAGCTGGGGAGATGGGTTTAGATAGGTTTCAGGTGGCCGAAATCGATGGCGGTGGTAGCCGGAAATGATGTGGTGGTGACCAGTTGTAATGGAGAAGAGAAAGAGAGATGGAGAACTCGAAAATACTTTGTGTTGTGATAGAGATGAAGAAACAGATGCTTTTAAATCATATATTATTTTCTTTAAATGTTTTCTTAAATAATAAGAAAAAAAAGACAATCATACCCTCATGTGCAAGGCATGTTATCTAATTTAACGTTAAAAACAAACCTACTTAGTGTTAAATGACCTAGGGTGTAATGAGTTTCACAAATAAAAGATTGTGACTGTAAATATTAAAGTTAAAGGGCATCGATTTCAATCCGATACAAACATAAAGGACGAAAAGTGTAATTTACCCTTTTTTCTTTTTGCTTCGACGGACATGGTGTTACACATTTTATCAAACACAAGCAACACTTGTATAATTAGATTAAATCATTAAATTGTTGTAACATGTATAATTAGATTAAATCATTAAAATTGGTGTTCTTACATTAGATATGCATAACTAACATTTTTATAGATGAGTAACTGTTCAATTTAAGCAGCTTATAACATTAGGGGAAAGTTCTTGTACAAATAATCTTAACATACTAAACATACAAATTGAAGTAAAAGTCAAAAAGACAAGGTGGCATTTTTGTAATTATCTATAACTATCAAAGTTACTCTACAAATGTATCTAAAAAACCTAAAAAAAACCTAACCCTCCTCAGGAATTGGCTGAACCACTCCAGGTACACTGGATATCATGTCCTTCAGTTTTTGAAGCTCCCTAGAAAATGCTGATGTCATACCTGCATCCTGCAAAGATCCAACACCATTAGTAGCAAGAGTATTATTATTATTAGATACATTACCAGCTTGGGGGTTCTGGCCATATCCTGAAGCATATCCTGAGCTCCTCACAGTTGATACTCTTACTGAAGAAGGTATCTCAGGAGTATGATTCTGGGAATGGCTAGGCACAATATTCCCCCGGTTATCCTCCGTATAGACTGTAGAACTGAAGTTCAAAGCCCTGGCTTGTAAGGGAGTGACAGTATCTTCGGCAGACCGACTCGGGCCAGACTTCAAGAGTTGTATCTCTCTCATCAGCATCTGGTTGGTCTCCTGTTGCTGCCACATCTGTTCCTGTACACTACCAAACAAATTTAAAATTTCTTCATTAGAAGCTAAAATAGGACTGGATCCCTGGACATTGCGAGCAGGGATAACATCCCGAGCCACATGACACGGTGGAAGAGCTCATATTTGATCTTGAGGCAATTGAAAATAGTGTGGCGAAAAGTTTTGAAAATAGAAAACCAAGTAACGATTTTGCAAAAGCTTTTAGTAGAAATAGCACCACTTGCCCCACGGTGGGCGCCAAATTGTTTTGGTCAAAAATTACCGAAGCAATTAAGTGATCAAATTAGTTAAGTGAGGTAGTGTGCTAGAAATGTGTTTTAAAAATATGCTAGTTAGGTTGTTTGCAACCTAACAGTTTCAGGATACGGCTCAGGATATAGAGCTGTATCTATGATCAAACAATGAGCGAAAATGTAAAGGGTGACACAGGATGTACGAGGAAAGCCCTTGATCAATCTAGATCACCGGCATAAAACCTCGGGAGCTGACAATCGCAGCTGCCTTGTTCTTCTATTGCTTCAAATATCAGGATACAGTGCAGGATATGATGCGGATCAACTAGGTGTTACAAAGTAATTTGAGTACAAGTGTTCGTGTGTAGTGGTTGCTAGTAGCTAGAGAGTAAAGTGTGCGTAAGAGAGTGAGTGCCTTAACTTGATCCGATCATACTATTTATAGTTAAACGAAATCAACTAACTATCCTATTAAACCGGGATGTTTCGAATATTCCTCTAGTTAACGTTGCAGTCCTGGTCTTTCGGGTTCAACGTCTTTAATCTAACCGATTAGCCCGAGTCTTGGGGGGAAGAAGTCTTCTTGAACGTTGGAGACTTGCACCTCCTAATCTACACGTGATTAATTCGGTCAATACGAGGATATCGTACCAGGATGTTACCAATATCCTGATCTGGTATCCTGATTACAAGTAAACAATTAAAAGCAGAATATTAGTCAGGATATATGTTCAGAAAATGACCCATAACAATACATACATGAACAAATAGAAACATACATACACGAACATACAGACCACAATCATATACTTAAAGGGTTCATATAAGTTTTATACAGCCGATGTAATGCAACCGAACGAAATTTCAAATATTTCTTTATTAGTACTATATCTTTCTTTTCCTAATTTTTTAAATTAATTCTATTTACAAACAAATAATAATGTATAAAAGTTTTTAAACACATATTAGCAGTGGTGGTGCGATAGGAGATGATGGCGGTGTTTCTGGTGGTGGTGCGTAACACCTGGCGTCTCTCGCTCTCTTTATCTTTCTCTTTCTCTCTGAAAGCCGTTTGGTGATGGCGGTAAGACCGAAGATGATGACGGTCTCTGTTGGGAAGTGGGGTTTTTGGCGAAAGTTTGTGGGGAAAGGGTTAAAGGAGTGTGGAGAGGTGGCCGGATATGGTGGTGCCGAAGATGGATGGTTGAGCGGTGATGGTGGGTTGGTGTTAGGGTTTCTAAGATGAAATTGGGTGGAGATATGATGTAACACCCTAACTCGTTTAACCTTAAAACGACGCAGCGGAATTTCGAGCCTTAAAATTTCTTTCATGATATACATCTTGACATTATAAAAATTCATTTTTATAATATAAGAACATAAATTATCGTCACTACATTACATATTTAATCATTCCCGTACAATCTGTCTTGTGACTCGATCCTCGATCTCCAATCCTTGGTAATCCTCACGACTGGTACTACCTGCGCTCACCACATAAAATTCACAACATTAGTACGTATTATAACATACAAGGTTTGTTCACGTTTACTTCTCGTTTCGTTAACTCTTTACATCCCAGATTTCCCACCTGGTCACACGTTCCGTTGTGAGACTTCTTTGGTATTCCTGCGTACACTTCATTCACCAGGTACGATATTATTACCGTTAGTACTCAATTTCATTGAAAACATGCGTACATACTTTCATACAAACCGATACCTACGCTTACGATCACAATTAGCAACTTATCTACATACGTACCTACATACCTACGTACGTACCTACATACGTGCATACCTAAATACATCCATTCCTACCTACATACTTACATTACATACATACATACTTACATACATCCATACATACATACTTATTACTTGCCTTCACACAAACCTACATACGTGCATACCTTCGTACATACTCACTTGCATACATATACGTACTACCTACATATCCACCTGCATACATACACTTAGACTTATAAGACATACATACGTATATACCTACACACATACCTACATTTATATTTACAATCACCTATTGCAATATACCTGACTCATACTTACCTACTCATATATGTATTCATATATTCTCATGTACTTGCTCACACACTATAATCTTACATACGTTCGCGCACACGTGCTTACATGCACTTCTACATACGAGTATAGAGATACACAACATACATATGTACCTATCTACATGTGCGCTTGCCCTAATGGTCATAAAACATAAGTTAAATTAGTCATTCGCAATTTAAAACGCGTTTAAACGAGTTCCCAAGACAAAACTGAGCAAACGAGCAACTTTCGCCAACCAGGGGGGGCTCGCGTGACGCCTAGGGCCTTGGCATCACGCTAGGCCCCTGTTTTGGCAGAACAAGTGCAGCACAATGCTGCACATTCCCAGCACGATCCCGTTTCACGGAAACGGTCATAACTTCTTCGTTATTGGTCCGTTTTACCCGATTCTTTTTCCTACGCGTCCGTAATTTAATTCTCCATCTAATGGAGTTAAGATCCGACATCCGGATTAACAAAATTCCAGACTTTTAAGTCTTCGGCTTAATACCCTTTTTACCAAGAATTGACCCGTTCATAATTCTATCACATAACTTGTTTGCTTTACAATAACCTCTTATAAACCTACTAATATCAATGACGTCTATCATAACCACTAACATCTTGGATGCCTTGCATCCTCTTAACACATTATCGTTCATTTGCTTATTTTGACCCGTTAAGGGTATTCACGCATTAATTGGTTTATGACTAACAAAACTATACTCCCCACTTCCATACTTGTCCAAATCATTACACTAATCATATAAACTGTTTCTAAACTACTTTGTAAGATCGTTTGCCCAAAATACCCATCAGGGGCATTTTGGTCAACTTTAATCCCATCCTTTACGACGAAAGACTACGACACATATTCGACCTCAACCATCATGTTTAGTTAATTAAAACACCATATTACTTAATCGAACATAAGAAGTGATTACAGAAATCACTTACCTTATGCGTCCGCGCTCGTATCCGATCCTTGCCCCTTCTTGACCCGTTAACACATCTTGCTTGAGCCCGTCTCGACATGGTCCCTAGACTTCCATGTCATCGAAACCACATTCTTGTTAGCATACCCATTTGTACTTGTTAACAATCATACCAATCGCATAATCCACACTTAACTTCCCTTAGTCAATTCTAACAAGCATACTACATAGAAATCAACTTCATCTCCTTTCCAGCTCATGTAATTCATCATATAATCACACATAACGCATATTAACATAACATGTACCAAACGACTTCCTATAAACCTACCTTTACGACAACGAGTCAAATCATGTTTCTTATACTTGTTGACTTTCAAAAGTCAACTATTAACCATATGTAATCATCGGCTTATTAACATATACCCGCAACATCATAATCGACTATACGGACGACACTATATACATTTCATCATACACTTGATGTGAGTACTACCTTTTAAGCATAACGTACAACTATTTCATGCACAAATATTCTAAACTCATACATAACCCATCAAAACCTACTACTAATCATCATGTATCATTCCCAAATACACATCAAACATATCATCATCACATTTCTCCTAATTCTTCTAACAAGTATTCATCATACCCACATAATACATAAATCTTTCAACAAGAATTGGACATAGGTGATGAGTCTAGTCATCTTCATCACCATAACTAATGGGTTTATCATCTAAACATCAAATTAACACAAACCGTTCATAATTCATGTTCTATATGTTGATTATAACACATACTCATGCTTAATTCCACTTAAACTCACGGATTAGAACATAACCCACCTTACACATGATCACAAATCTTAGATTTAAGACATACCTTATGATCCCCTCGTGAAGGTGATCATTAATCCGTGTTCCTTCTTGAATTTGAGCTTCGATTCACCCTTTATTTTGGTGATTTAGTGGAACTAGGGGTTGGAGCTCTTGAGAGCTCCTAAAGCTTCAAGAACACGCACGTATGTGTGTGTTTGTGTGTGTATTAACCTTCTAATTAGTAGTCAACTTTCACTGTTCCACTCTAGCCCCTCGGGTTTGCCTTTTAAAACATAACTGACACTACCTTTATCATTTAATACTTTTGACCCTACCCTTAACTAGGTTAAATAGCCTAGTTATTTATTTCATGACGTGTCATTTATGAACACACGACAAATATTAACATTTGGATTTTGGGGCGTTACAAGTCTACCACCCTTATATGAGGTTTCGTCCCCGAAACCTATTTTACTTTCATCGAACACACATTATCTTTTCTTCCAATCCATCTATACGACCACTAGCCCATCCTAATGAGAATCTTCTAGCTCCAAGAACCCGTTCCGGAGTTCTTTTTAGTATCGCTTTCACTAGTAGCGCTAATTTCTAACAACCTTCCTAGCTAGTGGTTCATTCCTCGTTCAAATATTCCTTCATCATGTGCAATATATCCTTTTGTTTACTTAAATAATTCCATCATTTCATTATTAACATTCTTTCTGTTTATTTGCACAATCATATCGTTTTCGTCGACTAAACGACCTTACTTTGAATTTGAAATCTATACATACTCATATATGCTTAACTTTAACGTTAACCTTATTCTACATTTTCTACAGTTACGTATACCTTGCATACCTTTATATTATCCTTAAATCATTTCGTTCATTTCACATTACTATTGCTTTCACTTCATGCATTACTTAATTCACGTGTGTAAATAGTTCATATCTCTCCAATCATGAGTTAAACATTTTACTAACCTCTTTTTCATTTCCCAAACCACGATCCGCAACCCAGATCGATCATCTTCTCCTCGAGTACTAGCCGTAACAGGCCAGGTTTCATTTATCCCTGAAATGAGCTTTCGCTCGTGCACATCATTTCACCAATACGATTGGTTTCATCACATCAATAGTTCTAACATTATCATCAACAACATCGGCGGTTAGCATATGTCATTTAAACATTCATTACACTAGGTGATTACCCACCTTTAACTCTTCTACAATTTCCAACGTACTTACTATAACGTACCACGCATTCTAACTCTTACATGCAATCCTTTCATTCTATTAATCATTTCGCCAACTGAAGTACACGCTCGTACTTCCTTCCATTCATGCTTACTTGCAAAGATCTTATCACATCGTTTCAAAATTTCTTACTAAGCTTACCATTCCCGCCCGTACTCAAGTTATTGTTCGGGTCATAGCCCGTCATCATTTTGACTTCTAAGAGTCGATTACTAACACATCTAACACTTAACTTATACAGAACTTCATCTATTATACTATCACCTTTTACCTTATACTTATTTCTATGACCCGTTCGACTCAATCATGGTCAAACTATCGACATCTTCTTAGGCGGATTAATTTCATCTTTTTATATTTTTGAATCCGTCTCACGGATTCAGACGCATCATTCATGCTTTTTCATTCATTGAATCCGCCTTACGGATTCAAACAGTACATTCAGGCCTTTCATCCTGGAATCCGTTTCACGGATTCAAACATTGCATTCATACCTTCCATCCTTGAATCCGTCCCGCGGATTCAAACATATCATTCATGCCTTTCATCCTTGAATCCGTCCCGCGGATTCAAACATATCATTTATGCCTTTCATCCTTTCATCCGTCCCGCGGATTCAAACATTTCATTCATACCTTTCATCCTTGAATCCGTCTCGCGGATTCAAACATTGCATTCATATCTTGTTGATCCGTACTTAATTACGGATTCCACATTCTTCATTCTTATCAGGCATGTTTTTTCATACTTTCATAGTACTCTCAATTTCCCGAGAGCTTTACTTCCCATTTCACCCACACGCCCGCCTGCTACCTAACTCTACCGGACATACATGTAACAATTATCATGATCTCACGAACGTCATACGTTTCTCGTGTACTGGCCAGGTACACAATCCACATAGTAGTTTCGTGCCTTCATGTAATTGTCACCTCATGTCCATAGACTTAGGTTTCGGTGCGTGTATCACTTCCAATACTTCATTACTATACAATCATTGTCTTTCATTTTAAAATTCTCCTTCCCTTAATGAATTTTACCATTACTTACACCCACATATTAAATTTACGTACCTGAGCACATTTGCCTACTTGTCTTATTACCTCTTTGCCTGCCTTAGTATTCATCCTAGACTGCATTCACGGATCATCCTCTTTCAACACTTATGCTTACCTTGAACATACAAAACCGTCAGTTTCTCTATACGTATACATAAGTACATACTTACATTAGCTTTTACCTTTGGATCTTGATCGAGTCTTAGATTGTACGGGTCTCTTATCTCAAGAGCACACAAGTTTGAGTTCAAGTACTTACCTTCTCGTACTTGATTCCCTCAAACCAGGGCTCTGATACCAACTTGTAACACCCTAACTCGTTTAACCTTAAAACGACGCAGCGGAATTTCGAGCCTTCAAAATTTCTTTCATGATATGCATCTTGACATTATAAAAATTCATTTTTATAATATAAGAACATAAATTATCTTCACTACATTACATATTTAATCATTCCCGTACAATCTGTCTTGTGACTCGATCCTCGATCTCCAATCCTTGGTAATCCTCACGACTGGTACTACCTGCGCTCACCACATAAAATTCACAACATTAGTACGTATTATAACATACAAGGTTTGTTCACGTTTACTTCTCGTTTCGTTAACTCTTTACATCCCAGATTTCCCACCTGATCACACGTTCCGTTGTGAGACTGCTTTGGTATTCCTGCGTACACTTCATTCACCAGGTACGATATTATTACCGTTAGTACTCAATTTCATTGAAAACATGCGTACATACTTTCATACAAACCGATACCTACGCTTACGATCACAATTAGCAACTTATCTACATACGTACCTACATACCTACGTACGTACCTACATACGTGCATACCTAAATACATCCATTCCTACCTACATACTTACATTACATACATACATACTTACATACATCCATACATACATACTTATTACTTGCCTTCACACAAACCTACATACGTGCATACCTTCGTACATACTCACTTGCATACATATACGTACTACCTACATATCCACCTGCATACATACACTTAGACTTATAAGACATACATACGTATATACCTACACACATACCTACATTTATATTTACAATCACCTATTGCAATATACCTGACTCATACTTACCTACTCAAATACGTATTCATATATTCTCATGTACTTGCTCACACACTATAATCTTACATACGTTCGCGCACACGTGCTTACATGCACTTCTACATACGAGTATAGAGATACACAACATACATATGTACCTATCTACATGTGCGCTTGCCCTAATGGTCATAAAACATAAGTTAAATTAGTCATTCGCAATTTAAAACGCGTTTAAACGAGTTCCCAAGACAAAACTGAGCAAACGAGCAACTTTCGCCAACCAGGGGGGGCTCGCGTGACGCCTAGGGCCTTGGCGTCACGCTAGGCCCCTGTTTTGGCAGAACAAGTGCAGCACAATGCTGCACATTCCCAGCACGATCCCGTTTCACGGAAACGGTCATAACTTCTTCGTTATTGGTCCGTTTTACCCGATTCTTTTTCCTACGCGTCCGTAATTTAATTCTCCATCTAATGGAGTTAAGATCTGACATCCGGATTAACAAAATTCCAGACTTTTAAGTCTTCGGCTTAATACCCTTTTTACCAAGAATTGACCCGTTCAAAATTCTATCACATAACTTGTTTGCTTTACAATAACCTCTTATAAACCTACTAATATCAATGACGTCTATCATAACCACTAACATCTTGGATGCCTTGCATCCTCTTAACACATTATCGTTCATTTGCTTATTTTGACCCGTTAAGGGTATTCACGCATTAATTGGTTTATGACTAACAAAACTATACTCCCCACTTCCATACTTGTCCAAATCATTACACTAATCATATAAACTGTTTCTAAACTACTTTGTAAGATCGTTTGCCCAAAATACCCATCAGGGGCATTTTGGTCAACTTTAATCCCATCCTTTACGACGAAAGACTACGACACATATTCGACCTCAACCATCATGTTTAGTTAATTAAAACACCATATTACTTAATCGAACATAAGAAGTGATTACAGAAATCACTTACCTTATGCGTCCGCGCTCGTATCCGATCCTTGCCCCTTCTTGACCCGTTAACACATCTTGCTTGAGCCTGTCTCGACATGGTCCCTAGACTTCCATGTCATCGAAACCACATTCTTGTTAGCATACCCATTTGTACTTGTTAACAATCATACCAATCGCATAATCCACACTTAACTTCCCTTAGTCAATTCTAACAAGCATACTACATAGAAATCAACTTCATCTCCTTTCCAGCTCATGTAATTCATCATGTAATCACACATAACGCATATTAACATAACATGTACCAAACGACTTCCTATAAACCTACCTTTACGACAACGAGTCAAATCATGTTTCTTATACTTGTTGACTTTCAAAAGTCAACTATTAACCATATGTAATCATCGGCTTATTAACATATACCCGCAACATCATAATCGACTATACGGACGACACTATATACATTTCATCATACACTTGATGTGAGTACTACCTTTTAAGCATAACGTACAACTATTTCATGCACAAATATTCTAAACTCATACATAACCCATCAAAACCTACTACTAATCATCATGTATCATTCCCAAATACACATCAAACATATCATCATCACATTTCTCCTAATTCTTCTAACAAGTATTCATCATACCCACATAATACATAAATCTTTCAACAAGAATTGGACATAGGTGATGAGTCTAGTCATCTTCATCACCATAACTAATGGGTTTATCATCTAAACATCAAATTAACACAAACCGTTCATAATTCATGTTCTATATGTTGATTATAACACATACTCATGCTTAATTCCACTTAAACTCACGGATTAGAACATAACCCACCTTACACATGATCACAAATCTTAGATTTAAGACATACCTTATGATCCCCTCGTGAAGGTGATCATTAATCCGTGTTCCTTCTTGAATTTGAGCTTCGATTCACCCTTTATTTTGGTGATTTAGTGGAACTAGGGGTTGGAGCTCTTGAGAGCTCCTGAAGCTTCAAGAACACGCACGTATGTGTGTGTTTGTGTGTGTATTAACCTTTTAATTAGTAGTCAACTTTCACTGTTCCACTCTAGCCCCTCGGGTTTGCCTTTTAAAACATAACTGACACTACCTTTATCATTTAATACTTTTGACCCTACCCTTAACTAGGTTAAATAGCCTAGTTATTTATTTCATGACGTGTCATTTATGAACACACGACAAATATTAACATTTGGATTTTGGGGCGTTACAAGTCTACCACCCTTATATGAGGTTTCGTCCCCGAAACCTATTTTACTTTCATCGAACACACATTATCTTTTCTTCCAATCCATCTATACGACCACTAGCCCATCCTAATGAGAATCTTCTAGCTCCAAGAACCCGTTCCGGAGTTCTTTTTAGTATCGCTTTCACTAGTAGCGCTAATTTCTAACAACCTTCCTAGCTAGTGGTTCATTCCTCGTTCAAATATTCCTTCATCATGTGCAATATATCCTTTTGTTTACTTAAATAATTCCATCATTTCATTATTAACATTCTTTCTGTTTATTTGCACAATCATATCGTTTTCGTCGACTAAACGACCTTACTTTGAATTTGAAATCTATACATACTCATATATGCTTAACTTTAACGTTAACCTTATTCTACATTTTCTACAGTTACGTATACCTTGCATACCTTTATATTATCCTTAAATCATTTCGTTCATTTCACATTACTATTGCTTTCACTTCATGCATTACTTAATTCACGTGTGTAAATAGTTCATATCTCTCCAATCATGAGTTAAACATTTTACTAACCTCTTTTTCATTTCCCAAACCACGATCCGCAACCCAGATCGATCATCTTCTCCTCGAGTACTAGCCGTAACAGGCCAGGTTTCATTTATCCCTGAAATGAGCTTTCGCTCGTGCACATCATTTCACCAATACGATTGGTTTCATCACATCAATAGTTCTAACATTATCATCAACAACATCGGCGGTTAGCATATGTCATTTAAACATTCATTACACTAGGTGATTACCCACCTTTAACTCTTCTACAATTTCCAACGTACTTACTATAACGTACCACGCATTCTAACTCTTACATGCAATCCTTTCATTCTATTAATCATTTCGCCAACTGAAGTACACGCTCGTACTTCCTTCCATTCATGCTTACTTGCAAAGATCTTATCACATCGTTTCAAAATTTCTTACTAAGCTTACCATTCCCGCCCGTACTCAAGTTATTGTTCGGGTCATAGCCCGTCATCATTTTGACTTCTAAGAGTCGATTACTAACACATCTAACACTTAACTTATACAGAACTTCATCTATTATACTATCACCTTTTACCTTATACTTATTTCTATGACCCGTTCGACTCAATCATGGTCAAACTATCGACATCTTCTTAGGCGGATTAATTTCATCTTTTTATATTTTTGAATCCGTCTCACGGATTCAGACGCATCATTCATGCTTTTTCATTCATTGAATCCGCCTTACGGATTCAAACAGTACATTCAGGCCTTTCATCCTGGAATCCGTTTCACGGATTCAAACATTGCATTCATACCTTCCATCCTTGAATCCGTCCCGCGGATTCAAACATATCATTCATGCCTTTCATCCTTTCATCCGTCCCGCGGATTCAAACATTTCATTCATACCTTTCATCCTTGAATCCGTCTCGCGGATTCAAACATTGCATTCATATCTTGTTGATCCGTACTTAATTACGGATTCCACATTCTTCATTCTTATCAGGCATGTTTTTTCATACTTTCATAGTACTCTCAATTTCCCGAGAGCTTTACTTCCCATTTCACCCACACGCCCGCCTGCTACCTAACTCTACCGGACATACATGTAACAATTATCATGATCTCACGAACGTCATACGTTTCTCGTGTACTGGCCAGGTACACAATCCACATAGTAGTTTCGTGCCTTCATGTAATTGTCACCTCATGTCCATAGACTTAGGTTTCGGTGCGTGTATCACTTCCAATACTTCATTACTATACAATCATTGTCTTTCATTTTAAAATTCTCCTTCCCTTAATGAATTTTACCATTACTTACACCCACATATTAAATTTACGTACCTGAGCACATTTGCCTACTTGTCTTATTACCTCTTTGCCTGCCTTAGTATTCATCCTAGACTGCATTCACGGATCATCCTCTTTCAACACTTATGCTTACCTTGAACATACAAAACCGTCAGTTTCTCTATACGTATACATAAGTACATACTTACATTAGCTTTTACCTTTGGATCTTGATCGAGTCTTAGATTGTACGGGTCTCTTATCTCAAGAGCACACAAGTTTGAGTTCAAGTACTTACCTTCTCGTACTTGATTCCCTCAAACCAGGGCTCTGATACCAACTTGTAACACCCTAACTCGTTTAACCTTAAAACGACGCAGCGGAATTTCGAGCCTTCAAAATTTCTTTCATGATATGCATCTTGACATTATAAAAATTCATTTTTATAATATAAGAACATAAATTATCTTCACTACATTACATATTTAATCATTCCCGTACAATCTGTCTTGTGACTCGATCCTCGATCTCCAATCCTTGGTAATCCTCACGACTGGTACTACCTGCGCTCACCACATAAAATTCACAACATTAGTACGTATTATAACATACAAGGTTTGTTCACGTTTACTTCTCGTTTCGTTAACTCTTTACATCCCAGATTTCCCACCTGATCACACGTTCCGTTGTGAGACTGCTTTGGTATTCCTGCGTACACTTCATTCACCAGGTACGATATTATTACCGTTAGTACTCAATTTCATTGAAAACATGCGTACATACTTTCATACAAACCGATACCTACGCTTACGATCACAATTAGCAACTTATCTACATACGTACCTACATACCTACGTACGTACCTACATACGTGCATACCTAAATACATCCATTCCTACCTACATACTTACATTACATACATACATACTTACATACATCCATACATACATACTTATTACTTGCCTTCACACAAACCTACATACGTGCATACCTTCGTACATACTCACTTGCATACATATACGTACTACCTACATATCCACCTGCATACATACACTTAGACTTATAAGACATACATACGTATATACCTACACACATACCTACATTTATATTTACAATCACCTATTGCAATATACCTGACTCATACTTACCTACTCAAATACGTATTCATATATTCTCATGTACTTGCTCACACACTATAATCTTACATACGTTCGCGCACACGTGCTTACATGCACTTCTACATACGAGTATAGAGATACACAACATACATATGTACCTATCTACATGTGCGCTTGCCCTAATGGTCATAAAACATAAGTTAAATTAGTCATTCGCAATTTAAAACGCGTTTAAACGAGTTCCCAAGACAAAACTGAGCAAACGAGCAACTTTCGCCAACCAGGGGGGGCTCGCGTGACGCCTAGGGCCTTGGCGTCACGCTAGGCCCCTGTTTTGGCAGAACAAGTGCAGCACAATGCTGCACATTCCCAGCACGATCCCGTTTCACGGAAACGGTCATAACTTCTTCGTTATTGGTCCGTTTTACCCGATTCTTTTTCCTACGCGTCCGTAATTTAATTCTCCATCTAATGGAGTTAAGATCTGACATCCGGATTAACAAAATTCCAGACTTTTAAGTCTTCGGCTTAATACCCTTTTTACCAAGAATTGACCCGTTCAAAATTCTATCACATAACTTGTTTGCTTTACAATAACCTCTTATAAACCTACTAATATCAATGACGTCTATCATAACCACTAACATCTTGGATGCCTTGCATCCTCTTAACACATTATCGTTCATTTGCTTATTTTGACCCGTTAAGGGTATTCACGCATTAATTGGTTTATGACTAACAAAACTATACTCCCCACTTCCATACTTGTCCAAATCATTACACTAATCATATAAACTGTTTCTAAACTACTTTGTAAGATCGTTTGCCCAAAATACCCATCAAGGGCATTTTGGTCAACTTTAATCCCATCCTTTACGACGAAAGACTACGACACATATTCGACCTCAACCATCATGTTTAGTTAATTAAAACACCATATTACTTAATCGAACATAAGAAGTAATTACAGAAATCACTTACCTTATGCGTCCGCGCTCGTATCCGATCCTTGCCCCTTCTTGACCCGTTAACACATCTTGCTTGAGCCTGTCTCGACATGGTCCCTAGACTTCCATGTCATCGAAACCACATTCTTGTTAGCATACCCATTTGTACTTGTTAACAATCATACCAATCGCATAATCCACACTTAACTTCCCTTAGTCAATTCTAACAAGCATACTACATAGAAATCAACTTCATCTCCTTTCCAGCTCATGTAATTCATCATGTAATCACACATAACGCATATTAACATAACATGTACCAAACGACTTCCTATAAACCTACCTTTACGACAACGAGTCAAATCATGTTTCTTATACTTGTTGACTTTCAAAAGTCAACTATTAACCATATGTAATCATCGGCTTATTAACATATACCCGCAACATCATAATCGACTATACGGACGACACTATATACATTTCATCATACACTTGATGTGAGTACTACCTTTTAAGCATAACGTACAACTATTTCATGCACAAATATTCTAAACTCATACATAACCCATCAAAACCTACTACTAATCATCATGTATCATTCCCAAATACACATCAAACATATCATCATCACATTTCTCCTAATTCTTCTAACAAGTATTCATCATACCCACATAATACATAAATCTTTCAACAAGAATTGGACATAGGTGATGAGTCTAGTCATCTTCATCACCATAACTAATGGGTTTATCATCTAAACATCAAATTAACACAAACCGTTCATAATTCATGTTCTATATGTTGATTATAACACATACTCATGCTTAATTCCACTTAAACTCACGGATTAGAACATAACCCACCTTACACATGATCACAAATCTTAGATTTAAGACATACCTTATGATCCCCTCGTGAAGGTGATCATTAATCCGTGTTCCTTCTTGAATTTGAGCTTCGATTCACCCTTTATTTTGGTGATTTAGTGGAACTAGGGGTTGGAGCTCTTGAGAGCTCCTGAAGCTTCAAGAACACGCACGTATGTGTGTGTTTGTGTGTGTATTAACCTTTTAATTAGTAGTCAACTTTCACTGTTCCACTCTAGCCCCTCGGGTTTGCCTTTTAAAACATAACTGACACTACCTTTATCATTTAATACTTTTGACCCTACCCTTAACTAGGTTAAATAGCCTAGTTATTTATTTCATGACGTGTCATTTATGAACACACGACAAATATTAACATTTGGATTTTGGGGCGTTACAAGTCTACCACCCTTATATGAGGTTCCGTCCCCGAAACCTATCTTACTTTCATCGAACACACATTATCTTTTCTTCCAATCCATCTATACGACCACTAGCCCATCCTAATGAGAATCTTCTAGCTCCAAGAACCCGTTCCGGAGTTCTTTTTAGTATCGCTTTCACTAGTAGCGCTAATTTCTAACAACCTTCCTAGCTAGTGGTTCATTCCTCGTTCAAATATTCCTTCATCATGTGCAATATATCCTTTTGTTTACTTAAATAATTCCATCATTTCATTATTAACATTCTTTCTGTTTATTTGCACAATCATATCGTTTTCGTCGACTAAACGGCCTTACTTTGAATTTGAAATCTATACATACTCATATATGCTTAACTTTAACGTTAACCTTATTCTACATTTTCTACAGTTACGTATACCTTGCATACCTTTATATTATCCTTAAATCATTTCGTTCATTTCACATTACTATTGCTTTCACTTCATGCATTACTTAATTCACGTGTGTAAATAGTTCATATCTCTCCAATCATGAGTTAAACATTTTACTAACCTCTTTTTCATTTCCCAAACCACGATCCGCAACCCAGATCGATCATCTTCTCCTCGAGTACTAGCCGTAACAGGCCAGGTTTCATTTATCCCTGAAATGAGCTTTCGCTCGTGCACATCATTTCACCAATACGATTGGTTTCATCACATCAATAGTTCTAACATTATCATCAACAACATCGGCGGTTAGCATATGTCATTTAAACATTCATTACACTAGGTGATTACCCACCTTTAACTCTTCTACAATTTCCAACGTACTTACTATAACGTACCACGCATTCTAACTCTTACATGCAATCCTTTCATTCTATTAATCATTTCGCCAACTGAAGTACACGCTCGTACTTCCTTCCATTCATGCTTACTTGCAAAGATCTTATCACATCGTTTCAAAATTTCTTACTAAGCTTACCATTCCCGCCCGTACTCAAGTTATTGTTCGGGTCATAGCCCGTCATCATTTTGACTTCTAAGAGTCGATTACTAACACATCTAACACTTAACTTATACAGAACTTCATCTATTATACTATCACCTTTTACCTTATACTTATTTCTATGACCCGTTCGACTCAATCATGGTCAAACTATCGACATCTTCTTAGGCGGATTAATTTCATCTTTTTATATTTTTGAATCCGTCTCACGGATTCAGACGCATCATTCATGCTTTTTCATTCATTGAATCCGCCTTACGGATTCAAACAGTACATTCAGGCCTTTCATCCTGGAATCCGTTTCACGGATTCAAACATTGCATTCATACCTTCCATCCTTGAATCCGTCCCGCGGATTCAAACATATCATTCATGCCTTTCATCCTTGAATCCGTCCCGCGGATTCAAACATATCATTTATGCCTTTCATCCTTTCATCCGTCCCGCGGATTCAAACATTTCATTCATACCTTTCATCCTTGAATCCGTCTTGCGGATTCAAACATTGCATTCATATCTTGTTGATCCGTACTTAATTACGGATTCCACATTCTTCATTCTTATCAGGCATGTTTTTTCATACTTTCATAGTACTCTCAATTTCCCGAGAGCTTTACTTCCCATTTCACCCACACGCCCGCCTGCTACCTAACTCTACCGGACATACATGTAACAATTATCATGATCTCACGAACGTCATACGTTTCTCGTGTACTGGCCAGGTACACAATCCACATAGTAGTTTCGTGCCTTCATGTAATTGTCACCTCATGTCCATAGACTTAGGTTTCGGTGCGTGTATCACTTCCAATACTTCATTACTATACAATCATTGTCTTTCATTTTAAAATTCTCCTTCCCTTAATGAATTTTACCATTACTTACACCCACATATTAAATTTACGTACCTGAGCACATTTGCCTACTTGTCTTATTACCTCTTTGCCTGCCTTAGTATTCATCCTAGATTGCATTCACGGATCATCCTCTTTCAACACTTATGCTTACCTTGAACATACAAAACCGTCAGTTTCTCTATACGTATACATAAGTACATACTTACATTAGCTTTTACCTTTGGATCTTGATCGAGTCTTAGATTGTACGGGTCTCTTATCTCAAGAGCACACAAGTTTGAGTTCAAGTACTTACCTTCTCGTACTTGATTCCCTCAAACCAGGGCTCTGATACCAACTTGTAACACCCTAACTCGTTTAACCTTAAAACGACGCAGCGGAATTTCGAGCCTTAAAATTTCTTTCATGATATGCATCTTGACATTATAAAAATTCATTTTTATAATATAAGAACATAAATTATCTTCACTACATTACATATTTAATCATTCCCGTACAATCTGTCTTGTGACTCGATCCTCGATCTCCAATCCTTGGTAATCCTCACGACTGGTACTACCTGCGCTCACCACATAAAATTCACAACATTAGTACGTATTATAACATACAAGGTTTGTTCACGTTTACTTCTCGTTTCGTTAACTCTTTACATCCCAGATTTCCCACCTGATCACACGTTCCGTAGTGAGACTTCTTTGGTATTCCTGCGTACACTTCATTCACCAGGTACGATATTATTACCGTTAGTACTCAATTTCATTGAAAACATGCGTACATACTTTCATACAAACCGATACCTACGCTTACGATCACAATTAGCAACTTATCTACATACGTACCTACATACCTACGTACGTACCTACATACGTGCATACCTAAATACATCCATTCCTACCTACATACTTACATTACATACATACATACATACATCCATACATACATACATACATACATACATCCATACATACATACTTATTACTTGCCTTCACACAAACCTACATACGTGCATACCTTCGTACATACTCACTTGCATACATATACGTACTACCTACATATCCACCTGCATACATACACTTAGACTTATAAGACATACATACGTATATACCTACACACATACCTACATTTATATTTACAATCACCTATTGCAATATACCCGACTCATACTTGCCTACTCATATACGTATTCATATATTCTCATGTACTTGCTCACACACTATAATCTTACATACGTTCGCGCACACATGCTTACATGCACTTCTACATACGAGTATAGAGATACACAACATACATATGTACCTATCTACATGTGCGCTTGCCCTAATGGTCATAAAACATAAGTTAAATTAGTCATTCGCAATTTAAAACGCGTTTAAACGAGTTCCCAAGACAAAACTGAGCAAACGAGCAACTTTCGCCAACCAGGGGGGGCTCGCGTGACGCCTAGGGCCTTGGCGTCACGCTAAGCCCCTGTTTTGGCAGAACAAGTGCAGCACAATACTGCACATTCCCAGCACGATCCCGTTTCACAGAAACGGTCATAACTTCTTCGTTATTGGTCCGTTTTACCCGATTCTTTTTCCTACGCGTCCGTAATTTAATTCTCCATCTAATGGAGTTAAGATCCGACATCCGGATTAACAAAATTCCAGACTTTTAAGTCTTCGGCTTACTACCCTTTTTACCAAGAATTGACTCGTTCATAATTCTATCACATAACTTGTTTGCTTTACAATAACCTCTTATAAACCTACTAATATCAATGACGTCTATCATAACCACTAACATCTTGGATGCCTTGCATCCTCTTAACACATTATCGTTCATTTGCTTATTTTGACCTGTTAAGGGTATTCACGCCTTAATTGGTTTATGACTAACAAAACTATACTCCCAACTTCCATACTTGTCCAAATCATTACACTAATCATATAAACTGTTTCTAAACTACTTTGTAAGATCGTTTGCCCAAAATACCCATCAAGGGCATTTTGGTCAACTTTAATCCCATCCTTTACGACGAAAGACTACGACACATATTCGACCTCAACCATCATGTTTAGTTAATTAAAACACCATATTACTTAATCGAACATAAGAACCGATTACAGAAATCACTTACCTTATGCGTCCGCGCTCGTATCCGATCCTTGCCCCTTCTTGACCCGTTAACACATCTTGCTTGAGCCCGTCTCGACATGGTCCCTACACTTCCATGTCATCGAAACCACATTCTTGTTAGCATACCCATTTGTACATGTTAACAATCATACCAATCGCATAATCCACACTTAACTTCCCTTAGTCAATTCTAACAAGCATACTACATAGAAATCAACTTCATCTCCTTTCCAGCTCATGTAATTCATCATGTAATCACACATAACGCATATTAACATAACATGTACCAAACGACTTCCTATAAACCTACCTTTACGACAACGAGTCAAATCATGTTTCTTATACTTGTTGACTTTCAAAAGTCAACTATTAACCATATGTAATCATCGACTTATTAACATATACCCGCAACATCATAATCGACTATACGGACGACACTATATACATTTCATCATACACTTGATGTGAGTACTACCTTTTAAGCATAACGTACAACTATTTCATGCACAAATCTTCTAAACTCATACATAACCCATCAAAACCTACTACTAACCATCATGTATCATTCCCAAATACACATCAAACATATCATCATCACATTTCTCCTAATTCTTCTAACAAGTATTCATCATACCCACATAATACATAAATCTTTCAACAAGAATTGGACATAGGTGATGAGTCTAGTCATCTTCATCACCATAACTAATGGGTTTATCATCTAAACATCAAATTAACACAAACCGTTCATAATTCATGTTCTATATGTTGATTATAACACATACTCATGCTTAATTCCACTTAAACTCACGGATTAGAACATAACCCACCTTACACATGATCACAAATCTTAGATTTAAGACATACCTTATGATCCCCTCGTGAAGGTGATCATTAATCCGTGTTCCTTCTTGAATTTGAGCTTCGATTCACCCTTTAATTTGGTGATTTAGTGGAACTAGGGTTTGGAGCTCTTGAGAGCTCCTGAAGCTTCAAGAACACGCACGTATGTGGGTGTTTGTGTGTGTATTGACCTTTTAATTAGTAGTCAACTTTCATCTGTTCCACTCTAGCCCCTCGGGTTTGCCTTTTAAAACATAACTGACACTACCTTTATCATTTAATACTTTTGACCCTACCCTTAACTAGGTTAAATAGCCTAGTTATTTATTTCATGATGTGTCATTTATGAACACACGACAAATATTAACATTTGGATTTTGGGGCGTTACATATGATAAAGTGATGATCCTGTGTTGCGGTGTTATGATATCTTGACACGTATAGATACCAACAACCAGAAAAAACAATAAAATTATCATAATGTCCTCATATACTATTCGTAAAGTTTGTTTTTTAAAACGAGGGATATAAAATTACCATAATGCCCTCATATACTATTCACAAAGTTTGTATTTTAATAGAGTGATAATGATAATGATAATGATAATGATAATGATAATGATAATGATAATGATAATGATAATGATAATGATAATGATAATTATCATTCTAACCACATTTCTATTAAATCTACCAAAATATAATAACAAAATATTATTAACGGAAGTCGGTTCTTGTAGTTCTATTTCAATACCCACGGGTAGGAATCGGAACCAAGGGATGACAATTCTGACACGAACACGATAACATGACACAAACCTGCACGAAGTTAACAGGTTTCGTGTTTAACCTTAATAGGTTTCGTGTCTATAACATGTCGACACGATAAGACCTATTTAATATTCGTGTGGTGTTCGTGTTTACCTATTTCATGTTCGTGTCTTATCGTGTGTTTGTCTTAACAAGTCGTGTTCGTGGCTTAACAGGTCATGTCAGACACGATATAACATGTTAATGATTAAATATCAAACATGTAGTAACAGGTCGTGTTCATGTCTTAACAGGTTGTATGATACGTTGGTAAATTTTCCGTTTCTTAACAGCTCGTTTCGTGTAACCTGTTTATTATCATGTTCGTGTTTGGAAAATCTGACACGATAAGATTTCGTGTCGTGTTTACCTGTTTCTGGTTCGTGTCTTATCATGTTTGGGTCTTAACAGGTTGGGTTAACATGATATGCCAGCCCTAACGAAGCCGACCCAGAACCATTTTTCTGATCGAGAACTCTGCAACCCGCGAACCGGCCCTTCCAAATCAAAAGGGTCGGGTCCATTTTGGTTCTTGTGAGGTTAGCTTCTCTGTTGGAGGCTGCAACGATGATGACTCGCACCAAGTCTCATCTTCATCATGCTTTCTTCAAACTGAAAGGTATTTTCATCACCAATTTCTTAAGAAACCCTCGTTCATCTTCCCAATTTGGTTTAGAATTCAGTCCTCACTCCACTTTTTTAGCTTCTTTTTCTTCAATCCACTAGGTATCAAAAATGTTACCAACTTGGATGATGCCTTTAACCTGTTTGATGAAATGTTACAGAGACAACCCCTCCCATCTGTTGTTAAGTTTACTCAGTTGTTGAATTTTGTTACCAAAATGAAACATTTTTCTTCTTCCCTTCACCTTTTTAAACAAATGTGCGTCATTGGAGTTCCTATTGATGCATCTCTATGAGTACAGCCATCAAGTGCTGTTGTCAGTTACATCGCACCAATGATGGTTTTGCACTCCTAGCTTCTTGCTTTAGGCGAGCTGTTATACCAAATGTGGTCTTGTATAATACACTCTTAGATGGACTCATCATAGAAGATAGGATTATTGAGGCAGAGAGATTTTTCAAGAAGCTCATCAAGCATAAAATTTGTGAACCTAATGTCGTTGTTACGTATTCCACAATGATTAAAGGGTTTTGTAAGTTTGGCAATAATGATATTGCCATTGGCTTGCTTAGACTAATGGATGAAAGAGGCTGTAAGCCTAATATTTATGTATATAATACCATCATTGATAGTCTCTCTGCAAGGACAAAATGGTAGATGATGCTTTCAAGCTTTTCAAAGAAATGGTATCTGACAAAGGCATTCTACCAAGTGTCATTGCATACACCTCTCTGATTCATGGCCTTTGCAACTTAGGTCGTTGGGACGAGATCTTCAAGCTGCTGAAGATACGAAGGATGAAAAGATCTCACCTGATATTCAAACCTTTAGCATATTAGTTTATGCATTTTGCAAGGAAGGTAAGGTGAAAGAAGTGGAGGCTGTTATAGACATCATGGTTGAGAGAGGTGAGGTTCCTGACATAGTGACATACAATTCACTGATAGACGGTTGTTGTCTACGAGGTGAAATGATCAAAGCAAGGACACTTTTTGATTCACTTACTTCTAAAGGTCTCGTCCCTAATGTTTTTACTTATGGCAGTTTATTGAATGGGTATTGCAAGAATTTGGAAATAGAAGAGGCCATGCATATGTTTTGTGAGATAAAAAGAAAAGGTTTGAAACCTGATATCGTCACTTACAGCAGCATGATACAAGGGTTATTTAGGGTTGGACATTGTGGAGATGCACGTAAACTCTTCGATGAGATGCGAGCACAAGGCCACATTCCAGATGAATGCACTTACGGAATAGTTTTAGATGGCCTTTGCAACAACCGTCAAGTTGACAAGGCGCTCTCTTTGTTTCATTTGGTGGGTGATAGCAAGCTTAATTCTAATATCGTGGTTTACAATATTCTTATTGAAGGTACAAGCAAACGCGGGAAACTTCATATAGCGAAGGCTCTTTTCCATGACCTAACTTTAAAAGGTGTGCAACCTAGTGTGCGAACATTTAACATAATGCTTAGTGGCCTCTGTGTAGAAGGTCAGCGAAAGGAAGCAGAGGACCCGTTTCTTAAAATGGATGAGAGTGGCTTCCCACCAGATACTGTTACTTACAATGTTCGTCTCCAAGGGTATCTTAAAAACCAGCATTATGATGATGTAGGGATGCTTTTACATGAAATGGATGGAAGAGGTTACTCACTTGATGCTTCTACTTTATCGTTGTTAATACATCAAATTGCAGCTGGTTCACTAGACATAAGCATGCTTAAGTTGATAGGTAGGCTTGTGCCAAAAGAGTTGATGGACACTCCTTCCTAGATAACAGGCCGAGAGACGAACCTGAATGGTGAGTGTGGGTTATGTTTTATTTGTGGGATGAGAAATGAAGACTGTATCTATGAAATGTAGGAAGTATGAAATAGGTACCAAGTTCCGATTGGTCTTCATGTGCTTGGTCATTGGGCATATTCTATTTAATGTGTTAAAAACCTTTACGTAATGTAGATTGGAATCATTGGTCGGATTTTGATTTGTAATGTGGTCGGGTTAGGCCCGTTCCTAGTTGCTTGCTAGGGGGCGTTTTCTAATGAAAGTTGTTGTTCAAAAAAAAGGGGTGCCTTATTCCCACATACCCTATATCTTATTTTCACATCTCCAATTGTATACGGGCCGTATACAATTATACGGCTCGTATAGAATGTTTTTGAATAGGAAAATGCGCAGGGAATGTTTTTTTTGTTTTATTATATACGGCCCGTATACAGTTATACGGGTCGTATACATGTGTATACGATTTGTAAAACGTATACGGCTCAATTGATTTATTTTTGTGGGTTTTTGATGTTACCAATGGTATACGGGCCGTATAACTATATACGGGCCGTATATATTGGCGTTTTTTCAAGTATCACGTTTTATTCCCGTAAAAACACAATCATTCTAGGGTTTCTAAACTCTTCATCACCTTTAACAATGTCGATAAACGTTGATCGGAACATGCCGCTTAAATTGGAGCACGGGTAGAGTAACGTTACCGATCAGTCCGTTGATGAAAACCTTAGCGATCGCAGAGATCTTCGTGTTGGTTATTTATCGATTCCGAGTAACTAGCAGAAGAACCTGACACAAACAAGTTCTCCACAGTTTGTTATTCAGATCTCTGTTCGGTCATCTTTCCAAACTACAACACACGATACTTTTAATAAGTTGTCATAGTTGTCAAATTCGATTTCAACAAATCTTTTCATTTTCCTTCAATTTCTAAAACATTCTCTGTTACATGAAGACGTGTCGGGTTCTTCTACTAGTGGTATTTTACTGAAGTATTGAAGATTGAATGTGCAAACCCAACCGTTTTTTACTACGGAAACGATGGCTATGCGAAATACAAACCGCAACCGTTTTTTACTACGGAAACGGTGGCTATGCGAAATACAAACCGCAATCTTTTGTGACTATGGGAAACACAAGTTTTATTTTTGAGCTTGATGGATGTCCGTTATCTCAGTTGAGGCGGGCATTGTTTAAATCTGAATATAACTAGATGTTACGTGTATCAGCGTTGTTTATCACCCTGTGTGAGCATTGGAAACCCGACAAACAGTCTTGACAACTGTGACATTTTATCTATCTATGTGTGTCACATCCATCCTGTTATAGCAATTGATATGATTAATTTTTACAGATTTTTTTCTAATTAGCGTTGTTAACTACCAAAAGAATGCATACACAAATAGTTCTAGTGGATGAAGCAAAGAGACCGTTGTGTATCTGAATCAGGTTCTCAAACAAACACTACCAAAGATGGGTTGGTGATAAATACCGGAGCTGTTATCTCGGTTGTTCAATACTTTCGTGATAATAAAACAAGCAGGCATTGATTTTGCCAAGAATGAAGGAAAGAATCTGGCCATAAGCGTTGTGGATTCTCAGATAAAATTACAACACACGATAAAATCCTTGGAAAATTGCATCAACTTGAACGGTTGATGGTTACAAGGATCGTTCTAATAGATTAAAGAGAATAAACCATTTTTTACCAATTTTCACTCCAGTAGTTGAAACTTGAGCGCAGGAATCAATTCAAAACCCTCACCCTCAAAATCAACCAGAAACCAAAGGAAAAAAGGACTGATAATGGCTGATGGTTCTTCGTTGAGGAAACCAAACGTAGACGGAGATGATAGACCTGGTAACCGGAAGAGAAATCAATTGTATTTTTTTCGTTGCTTCTCTTGTTAAGTTTCTGAACCAACCGAAATCCACAAATTCCAACAGTTTCTTCATAGATTCCGTCCGGTTTCCAAACTCTTTCACACAAAGTTAATATTCACTGTGGTGGATGCAAGCATAAAGTTAGAAAAATACTCAACAAGATTGAAGGGTACACAACTGAAGGTTCAGTGCACGAACAGTTTCTTACGAACGATATGTATCAGGAAGCTCAACTTGAAGGTTCAGTGCACGAACAACTGAAGGTTCACCGGTACGGGTTTTTCTGCTAGTTATTCGGAATGTTTCGAATCATCACAGAAGACGTGTCGGGTTCTTCTGCTAGTAGTATGAGTCTGAGTCCATTGTGGTTCGTGAATGTTTTGAATCATCACAGAAGACGTGTCGGGTTCTTCTGCTAGTAGTATGATCCAAAAATTCCGTTGTTTAAATCAGAATCAGGTTCTCAAGACAACGATCGTTCTAATAGATTAAAGAGAATAATCATTTTTTTACCATTTTTTACCCATAGTATACGAACCGTATAATAATATACGACCCATACAACCATCGTATACATTGTATACGATCGGTAAAAATATTTTTTACCAATGTTATACGGCCGTATAAACAGTATACGACTCGTATACATATGATAAAAAATGGTAAAAACCTCTTTAATCTATTAGAACGATCCAATAAACGAAGAACAGGCGTTGGACTTTGTCAGTTGTTTTTATTCTATACGGGCCGTATAACAGTATACGGCCCGTATACACCATGTGTAAATAAATTTTCCCATGTGTTAATATTAGAAAAAAAAAAAAAAAACAGTCACATTCGTTGACTTTATATTTTAGTTCCAGTTTATAGTTACCATCGTAAGATATGTTGTAATTTTAGTGGATCTATAAAGGTGGGGTTTAGGTTTTTGGGGTGTCGGTGGGGTGGGTTAGTTGGTTTCAGCTTTTTCATATTAATGCATATGTGTAGTACAATTTTTTATTTTTATTTTTTGAAAAAAAGTTTTTTTATACATAAAATGTAGCGATTTTTATTAAAAAACAAATCAAAAAATGGTATGTTTTTTAGTTTTTTTTGTTTTTTTTGTTAGTTTTTTAGTTTTTTTCATTTAAACTAGTTTTCTCATCATCCATCCCCATAATTATTATGTAGACTTTGTGACATTAGACCTTGTATATGATATTTGTGTTAGAGTTGTATGCTTCTATCTTTTGTTATATTCTTTCACTCTATTCATTAGGCTTAGTTGCATTTCTTTCTCTGCAACATATAATCACATGAGATTATTTAATACATTATTTATGTGTATAATAATTATAGTGTATTTCGTTCGATACCAATTCAACTTGATCTATAATATAAGATTTATATTACAGTGTGTGCGTGAGGTGCGGGTGTGTGATAAAACCCTGGGTTGATGAAGTTTATAGGGTGATTTGCAGTCCGCCGCATTGTACGAGCTCCCGACTAGTACATTATACATGTTAAAATTTTACAAGGGCCCACCACTAACTTGTTTTTGTGTAAAAACAACTCTTCATCATAAACCACCCCTAAAAACAACCACAAATGATAAAAACGAATGATGTAGCAAAACCATAAAACATTCTAAAAACGGGTTATTAAGGATGCTCTAATAATATAATATGATGTATTTGGAAAGAAAAGGATGGAATAATCTTCCACAGGAAATTGAAACGCCCAAAGGAAGTCATGTGGTACATAAAGTCGCTATCGTTTAATAAATCATCTAGATTAGAATTCTTGGTATAATGATCCTATGGGCAGCCTGTTTTATATTTCTAACAAAAACACCGGCCGTTTTTATTATAAGGATAAAATATCCTTCAATATCCCTCCTTTTTTTATTATTCCAAACTCAAGTTTAATAATTATATAACTATTCTCCAAGTGGGGCAGCCAACTTCACACACACTACTATAAGAACATGTTCTTAAAACACTTACAATTGTTATAACATATATACATACACATCAATATAAGCTGTTAAAAGAGGTAGAGAGATCATCAGAGAATGTCACAGAAGAAGTTCATAGTCCAGGTGGAGCCCGCGGTAGCGGCGAAAGACGGAACTCCATCAATGGGACCGGTTTACCGGAGTGTGTTTGCGGAACACGGTTTTCCGGCTCCGGTTGACGGTTTGGAATCCTGTTGGGATATTTTCTGGTGAGCGCTTATTTGCACTCTCTCTTAGTCATGTGTAATGGTTTAACTAAAAACTGAAAATTGATTGATGCCTCACTACCTCGTATGTAGGGCTCTCACTAACTTTTCTTTTGTTAAAAGTGTGTTATGATCTAATAAAAAAAATGGGTGATGTGGCTTGATGTGATTGAATAAAAAAAGGTTTCCACTCTTGTTGTGAAGATTAACTTCTTCATTGCAAACATTTGATTGTGAAAGTTGTGAAGGTTTCTATGATGAACATCATCTTGTTGAGATAATAGTAAAAAATTGTTACATGCATGCCCACATGAATCCCTGCTATCTGCTGATGTATGCTCTTTGATCTAGCTGATTATTCCTCTTATGACCATAGGCAATTGCTCAAAATCAGTCTATCATATCAAGTTGTTTCCATGTTTTTTGATCTTTTTTTTCATTCCTGTAGATCACCTTTCTTTTGAATATATATATCAAAGGAAAAAACCATGATGATAAAGATAATTTTTTGTTATGCCTTCAGTCTAAAATATGTTGTTTTAGCATTTAAAATCATATGATTATGCCAGATGAATTATATTACAAAGCTACATTCATCTAAATGGCATCTGTAATCAAAGTTGAATCCATAAAGTTTATGGTATAAACTACAGGATGGATCTCAAACAATTTGATGGATCTCAAACAACCACCTATAGCTATAAAGCTATTAGTAGGGTCTGAGAAGGTGAGATGTAGGCACACCTTACCTCTATATCCTAAGGGATAGAGAGGCTGCTTCCTGCGAGACCCGCGGCTCCAAAGACAAATCAAGATATAAGAGACACAACGGTATACATATGCACGCATCTACGCATAAAAAAGCAAAAAACATACTTGATTTAAAATCACACAAAAAAATGACTACAAATGCTAAAGCTCCTAAGACAAGAAGGCTCCCTACAAATCTTTAACCTTAATTATACGTCTCCACAAACTCCTATCCTCGACTATATCCTCAGAAAGGTGTAAGTCTAATAAATCATTTCTAACTCGCTCCTCCCAAGTTAGTTTCGGCCTACCTCTACTCCTCCTCCCCTCCACAATGAGAGTTTCTATTGTTCTAATCGTAGTTGTCACTTGTCTCATCCTTACATGCCCAAACCATCTCAATCTCCTCTCCCTTATTTTATCTGAAATACTAGTCACTCCCAAGCTTTCCCTAAAAACCTTATTTCTTATCATATCCAACCTAGTGTGCCCACACATCCACCTTAGCATTCTCATCTTTGCTACCTCCAGTTTACACGTGTCTTCTTGATGGCCCAGCAATCTGTACCGTATAACATAGCAGTTCTAACTGCAACCCTATAGAATTTCCTCTTTAATTTAGCTGGGAATCTCTTGTCACACAATACCCCAGAAGCTGCTCTCCACCTACACCATCCAGCCTGAACGCGATGGGCTACGTCACTATCTATCTCCCCGTCATTTTGTACAAACGATCCTAGGTACTTGAATTTAGTTACCTCCGGAACCACTTACCCCTCAATGGTGATCTGAATGTCCTGGTCATCACCTACACCGCTAAAATCACAGTAAAGATACGCAGTCTTAGTACGACTAATCCTTAGACCCTTACCCTCTAAAGCTGCACGCCACTTCTCTAACCTTGCATTCAGGCTTTGTTTACTCTCTGCTACTAACACAATATCATCCGCGAAAAGCAAGCACCATGGAACTGTCTCCTGAATCAAATTTGACAACTCATCTAGGACACCCGCAAAAAAGAAACGGGCTCAACTCATCTATAATTTGATGGATCTGTTTTTCTTTAATTCTCAATAGTGTATATTTGTTCAGGCAAGGGTATTTAATGGGTCATGTTCATGGGTCAAACCTAACACGAACCTGAACACGACATGGATTTACGAGGGTGTCATCAACACGACCTATATAGCCGAAATTTATTTTTTATTTATTTATTTTTGCGTATTAATACTCTAAAGTTACAAATTTACAGCAAAAATACATATGTGGATAAAATAATTACTTTTAAACTTTAAACTATACATCTTGATGCTTATGTCTCTTAGGTTTATTTAAATTTTGGCATAAAATACTCAATCTAAGTTATGACATAGAACACATTTTAAAAAACAAATATAAACTTACCGTGTTGATCGGAACACGACCCGTTTAGCTAAAGTGTTCCCTGGTCGACTTAAAACTGAGCCTGACCTGCTACCTTAGACTAAAGCTATGTCCATGAATTTTGTGTTAGCTTCGTGTCATGTCGAAAGTTCACACCCCCTAATTGCAGGTAATCTAAATTTGGGAGCAGAGGGTCTATTTGTTATCCTATAGACTTGTTTACTTTTTCAGTTGAGGAAATAACGGAAAACAGCTTTTGTGTAGTTTTGAACAGAACTCTTGTATTTATATTGTTATCTATGTCAACCATCATAAGTATCATAGTGTGTTTGTTAATTTTTCTTTATATATGTTCTGTTGTGACAGCTTCCAAAATGTCTGTTTGGTACTTTTACAGCTTGTCAGTTGAGAAATACCCCGATAACCCAATGCTTGGTACCCGTGAATTCGTGAATGGAAAGGTACATTGTTGCTGTTGGATATTTTAGTGTAATTTGAGATTGCGCGTGACATACAAATAAGAGTGCACGCTTATTTGAATGTCATCGGGACTAACGGGGGATCCAAGGGGGCAGCGCCCCCTTGGCGGGGGTTCGGGGGCAGCGCCCCCGAGAGAAGCGGGGTCCAAGGGGCGGCAGCCCCTGGCGGGGTCCAAGGGGCAGAGCCCCTGGCTGGGGTCGAGCTGGAAATTAAATTTCGGGCTAAATATGCACTTTTGAAACATGAGGGACTAAAGGTGGTTTTTGTTCATAAATGGAAACTGCAAGCAATTGTGAAAACTGCAAATACGCTCCAAAACGGTTTTTGGCAAACCCCTAGACGAATTTACAGTTCGTCAAAAATCCCTCAAAATTCTCTCAACCAAATTCATACAGAAATCTAGAATCAATCTGATTTTATCCGATCAAAGATTGGTAGCCACTCCAATTGTTTGATCTGAAAGTGATTACACGACTTCAGATTTATCCAAGCAATTTTCGAATTTCCCCAACAGTTGCTGCTATGGATGACACTTAAACTTTTTTTTAAATCTCCCTCCCTCTCATTGATTTCGTTTTGACCTGTTATAAAAGAACTCTTGTTAACCCTGCAGCATGGAGCATACAAATGGTTGACTTACAAACAAGTATATGACAAGGTGATACGCGTTGGAAATGCTATCCGTTCATGTGGTGTCGAGCCTGTGAGTGACCGCTGATGACAATTATTATAACATCAACTATTTGGTTTTTTTATTTTAGCGTTCTTGAATATTGTTTGCTTGACCTTTATGTTAAATTTATACATTGCAAGAACAATAATTTTTCATATCTTAATTTTTTTTTTTTTTGATGATGTAGGAGGGACGGTGTGGGATTTATGGTGCCAATTGTGCAGAATGGGTTATAAGCATGGAGGTAATATACCCAACGGGCATGGGATTGGTAAAAAAATATTTCGTAGGTGCGGGACGGGTATGGGATTAGGTGACACCCAGCCCGATTACCCAAAATTATATACCTGTTTATCCGAACCATATATCCAAAAACTTTTAACTTTTATTAGTATTTTCTCTTAACTGTTGTTTGGTAATGTTTTATTTGTATTTTCTCTTTAGGGAACCTAACAGATCATTGTTCTAATATTCACAATTTAATGCAGGCATGTAATGCTCATGGGTTGTATTGTGTACCTTTATATGATACCTTAGGTAAGTATTCATTGTTGTTACTGAATTGTTTTCACAAGATTGTGTATTTACTTTATTTATATCATTCTATGTGTTATTTAGTATATAGTTGATTAGTTTACTTAACCATTTTTGTACATATAGGTGCTGATGCAATCGAATTCGTTATTTGTCATGCTGAGGTTACAATAGCTTTTGCAGACGAGAAAAAGATCTGCGAGGTAATTGGTCATGCTCATTATTAAGTAATATGATCAGATATCATTTAACTTTGTTTCTGAATTAATAAACTTCTGTTGATTGTTCAGTTGTTAAAAGTAATTCCCAAGGCTAGAGAACATCTGAAAAGTAAGTTACTCATCATCTCTAACTTAGTAATTTCTTTAACATATATATCATCATCATCATACTTAGTAAATCCCACAAATAGCAAAGCTAAGGTTTGATGTAGACAACCTTACCTCTACCCCGTAGGAATAGAGAGGCTGCTTCTAGTGAGACCCCCGGCTCGATAGTAGTTTTGCATTAAGCCTTGGACATAAGACACATAACACTCAGCAATTAAGACAATGGCCGATAGTGCATGTACTCCCTTGTCTTTCGGCTATCAACGCCACCACTTGATGCATGATTAACCATCCCCCTCTTTTAACGTTATTTTTGCGAAATTAGTAAAATAACGTTAAAATTAGTGCACTTTCACTTACCCCCCCCCCCCCCCCCCCCCCGAGCGCCAATACATATATACATTATATGCGCACTAATATACAAACATGCATCTCATTCTTCTAGCAATTGTGAGCTTTGGGAAAGTTACCCCTGTACAAAGAGAACAAGTTGAAAAGTTTGGTTTGGCAATTCATTCATGGGATCAGTTCTTGTCGTTGGTATGCTATTTTTTTTTTGTTATTTATTAGTTATCATTTTATTATTTATTATTTATTAATATGGAATCTTCTTTAATATATTTTTATTTATTTGTCTTTGCTATTTTCACTTTTCAGATGAGTGATACTTAAATTTAGTGTTGTTGGTTTTTATCTACTTGTAGGGTGATGATAAAAATTTCAACTTGCCACTAAAGAAGAAAAGCGACATTTGTACCATAATGTACACTAGTGGAACGACTAGTGATCCAAAGGGTGTACGGATTTCCAATAACTGCATGGTAACGCTTATCGCTGGTGTCAATCATCTGCTGGATAGTGCACAAGTATCAGTGAGTTGCCACACTTCTGTTTGATGGAAAATACAGCCTATATGATGTTTTAATACATGTGATTAATTATATTCTTTCAGTTAAACACAAACGACGTCTATCTCTCGTTTCTACCTCTGGCACATATATTTGATCGGCTGATTGAGGAATGTTTTTTCAATCATGGGGCGTCTATAGGATTTTGGCGTGGGGTAAGCTGATTACTACCTGCATAATACTTTATATTAAGTTTTTCAATGGGTTGCATTTGGAATCGGATCGATTAATGACATGTTCTGTCCCGACTTATTGGCTGACTTCCTACTTATATCAAATGTATCATATATGCAGGATGTTAAAATGCTGATTGAAGACATAGGGGAGCTGAAACCTACTATTTTCTGTGCTGTTCCTCGAGTTTTGGAAAGAATTTATTCAGGTATTTTTCTGTTAGTCACAAGGTTCTTTTGTATGACACTCATGTTATTGTTAGTAACCGTTTCCATTCTTTGTTAGGTTTACAACAGAAAATTTCTGCTGGCGGTTTTATCAAACGCAACTTATTTAATCTGGCGTATTCATAGTAAGCATTTGCAACATGACCTAAGATTAAACATCATTTCCTTTTCTTTTTTAGTTTTGTTTCCAGTCTTATTCATTTGAATTTGCATGTTGAACTTGTCCAGCAAATTACGTAATATGAACGCAGGGATAGAACATTCAAAGGCATCTCCTCTTAGTGATAAAATCATCTTTAGCAAGGTAATATATATGTTTTTCCTTTTTCGCTCTTGTGCCTTTAATAGGCGATTATGTCACGACTCATTTTTTTTTGCAGGTTAAGCAGGGGCTTGGAGGGCGAGTGCGCATTATTCTATCTGGTGGTGCTCCACTAGCTCCACATGTAGAAGCTTACCTGAAAGTAGTCACATGCTCGCATGTCCTTCAAGGATATGGTAACCCCCCCCCCCCCCCCCCCCAAATGATGTATTTTGTTATTTTTATTTACGCGTTTCATCCAATATTGATACATATAATATCTCCACTTGACCTACAATGTAGGCCTGACAGAAACCTGTGGTGGATCATTTGTCTCGATGCCAAACGAAATGGATATGTTGGGTACAGTGGGCCCACCGATCCCAAATTTGGATGCCCGTTTGGTGTCTGTTCCCGAGATGAATTATGATGCACTTTCAAGCAAACCACAAGGGGAAGTATGTATACGAGGGGACGTTCTATTTTCAGGTTACCACAAGCGTGAGGATCTTACAAAAGAAGTTTTAGTCGATGGTTGGTTCCATACAGGTTTGTGTCTCTATATTTGAAGCTAGTAGATTCAGGGTTTAGCGTTTAGGGTTTAAATTATATTATTTTGCTCATAACACATCAATATATGCATCGTATTATGTTACAGGTGATATTGGTGAGTGGCAACCAGACGGTAGCATGAAAATTATTGACCGCAAGAAAAACATTTTCAAGCTCTCTCAAGGAGAATATGTGGCTGTTGAATATCTAGAGAATGTTTATGGACTTGTTCCCGACATTGATGCGGTATGCGTTTTAAATTTATGGTATCATTCTAATTGGGCCTGAGCCTGGGTCCGGAAAGCCCGGTCCTAAGAAATCCCCATTTTTCTACAAAAAAATTTGGGCCTGATTGGGCTTTTATCTCAAACTAATATTGTATAGTTTATAGCATAATTTATAGTGTTACTTAAATTTGACAGATGATATTATAAACTATTACCCATTAAGACTAAAAAAAATACCTCTATTTATTTTGTTAATTATAATTTGTTCACTATACAATAAGTAGCTGTTTGGACCCAACTTATTGAAAAAAGGACCGATCTTTTGGAGTTTTAGGCTTTGGGCTTTGGGGGACCGGGTCAAAAAAGTTTTTCGGACTGGTGTTGGGCCCGACCCGAGTTGTGCACACGATATGAAGAAACCTTTACTTACTATTTCAGGTGTGGATATATGGGAACAGCTTTGAGTCTTGTCTTGTTGGTGTTGTGAACCCGTATAAACAAGCGATAGAACATTATGCAGAAACTCATAATATTTCGGGGGATTTTGATTCCTTATGTGAAAACCCCAAGATTAAAGAATACATACTGGGAGAGCTCAATAGAATTGGAAAAGAGAAAAAGGTTATTTTTCTTTTTCTTTTAACACTGCAACATTGTACCAATGCTCCCATATTTTTTGAAGTTATCTTTAAGAGGTCTTGTCTTGCAGTTAAAAAGTTTTGAATCCGTTAAAACTGTTCATCTTGACCCGGTCCCTTTCGACTTGGAACGTGACCTTCTGACCCCAACCTTCAAGAAGAAGCGACCTCAGATGCTCAAATATTACCAGGTAATATTATTATTACTACTACTATCGTTTTAATTTTTGCATCGTGTTCTAATGAATATATCTCTACTTTTTACAGAATGTAATTGATAACATGTACAAGACTATAAACAAAAGGTGAATCACGACATAGATATGATATCTTCTTCTCTCTGTTTGGCTAACGGTTCATTATCATCTTTAGCGCGATTCTCTATTTGTTTTGAACCCTGTATTTTTTTCGGTATGCGATTGTACAGTTGTGTTATATGTAATATAATCTTTTAATGTAAAATAAATCTTGTTTTTTGTACATAAAATAACTATAAGAAATGTTAACTAGTGGTGATCTGTCTCTCATTTGTTCAGTGTTATGATAGTTTTTAATAAGTAAAATCAAAAAGTAATGTGTGGATTTTATCACATATCAATCATAAAAGCAATAACAATAACAAGAACACAAATGTGTTGCATAATCTATGTTTATATTAGAACTTGAGATGTTGCCAAATTTTCACAACCAAACACACAAAAAACAAGTGAAGATAACTTCAAAAAGCTAACTTGAAGTGAAAACAAACATTAGCTCTAATCTATATCATTCAAACCCTATGCTAATCAAAGAGGATGAGAAAGAGGATGAGCACTTCTTTAAAATCCTCTCTTCACTCCTTTCTTCCTCCATTCTTACACACCTTAAATTATAAAATAACCTAAAAATCACACTTAGAAAACCACTTCCCTTGGTAGCTTCTTGTATGGCTGCGTAAATGTTTAAAACCTCGAAAAATATACCTCAAATTAATTCGTCTAATGATCACACGTAACCTTTTACGCCAATGTGTAGCTTGAGAGTGAAACTTGTGCGGGTGAAGCAGCATGGATGTAAACAAACTCCATGCTTTTGCCAGCTGGTAATGAGCTAACCCATGTTGGGAAGCCGTATGAACCACTTGGGCTCTTGGTTAGACCCCATAGAGGACCATAGAGCTTGGAGACCGATAGGTTAAGGTTCTTGATCGTTTTCCCTGATTTGTTGGTCACTATAGCTGAGTATCTGTAGTATGTTTTCCCATTCGCTACCCATGAAGTTGTTGGCTTTTGTTCAATGGCAACCGGAGCTAAACAAAGTGAAGATAAAATCTTGAATCAGAATTTGTAAGTTTTTTTCATTAAGACTACGATTTTATCACATTTTCAAAAGTGCTACATATTTTCTTAATCTAGAAATCGTTACTTTTACATTTTATCAACAAATTGAAAACAAAAAGATCAAGACTTTTAATTTATAATATTCAAATGACTAAAAAAAAAGATCAAGACTTTTAATTAATAAGATCTTGAATAAATTTTGTCAAAAAGATTATAATTCCTAAAAAAATGGTAAATAAAAACAAAACTTTGATCTAAAGGGGGTTCAAAATTTACCTGCAAATGGAGTTTCTTTAACTGGATTAGGCTTTGGTTGAGCGGCAATAGGCTTAGCAACATGAACTTCAACTGCAAACAATATCAAACACGTTTAGTTGAAACAAACCTAAACAAAAACATCAAATGCACCAAACTTGAAACATACCCGGAAGCAGTTGATTGTAACCACCTTGACCACCATGTAGCCTAGCCAAAATACCAAGAAGCGGTGCGTTGTTATAGGTAGCAGGCTCGGTCTGCTCATAATTGTCTCTATGGTCAGCAAAATTGTCATAAGCGTCAGGCCCACCAACAATGGCACCAGTCAAAAGATTCGGTTCACTCGCTTTTCTACTGAACCATGTTGCATAACCACCTCTACAGCTAACAAACGACGGGTCAACCTTAACCGAAACAATCGATGAACCTCTGTGGTGAACTTGTTGTGGGTAGTTGTTGCCATATCCAACCATGTAACTTGTTGCCCTTGGATTGTCACCAAGAATGTAATCCACCTAACAAAAAGTAAAAAAAAAAAAAGAACCTTTAGACTATTTTCAATAATAATGACTTAAATTAGTAAAAGGGTAGTTTTCTTACTTGAGATTTGGCGAATGCAAGTAGCTCTGATGGGGCGACAGGCCCCGAAGAACAATGTAGGTCTCTTCGGGCAGAGGTCAAGTAATCTGAGTAGACTGTGAGTAGGAAAGATGCACTTGTGACAAACTGCAAGTTGTTCCATCTTTGCTTGTAAATGAGACCACCAGGAGTCTTTTGAACATTTTGACTACTCTTGCCAAGACATGAACACATGAAAGATTCTGCCTTTTCTTGGTACTTTCCGAACACCGGAGCATGGCTGCCGGCTTTCCCTCCCATCAAAAACTGCATCAAATCAACCACAATACAAAATCTTTAATACCCTTTTTGAGAAAAAATATATAAAATGCAAGAATTGTTTTGGAACTTTTTAAAAATCAATTGGAGATGTGTAAATGAGCCAAGTCAAAACTCGAATCGAGCACAACTGAAACGAGCTCGAGTCTGAGCTGTAACCTATATTGGAGCTCATTTTACAAACACGCCGATTATAAACTTTGTATTCAATATAGTAAATATATATTTACAAAACTATTGTTATTATATATATGTGTTGATAAGAATAACAAAAAATTACTACTATATATTATATAATATTTTAAATAATAAAAATATATATAATAATAATAAAATAATAAATACTAAATGAGTTGAGCCATAGCCAAGTTGGAGTTTCAAAATTACTCATAAACAAGACGAAGTCTAGCTCATTAAAGTTAAACAAGTCAGGTTCAAGCTTAGACGATCTTAGACTCAGCTAAACTTATTTACACCGCTATAATCAATACCTTAGCAACAAGAGTCTGAACACCGGCATACTTAACGTCCCAACCAAACTCCGTCATGGCCCACCCGGTCCCACCAAGGGCATCACCATTCTCACCAAGATAATCCAAGTAGTACTCATTGTTTGTTGCCTTGTACATCCAAGCAGCTGCCCAAAGCAATTCATCCTGCCAATATTCAAATTCAAAATAAAATAAAAAAGTTAAAAGGGTAAATATGTAATTTTCATAAAAAAGCAGGTAAAACAGTTAAGATTAGTAGTTAAAAAAGATTGCAAAACATACAGCGTATCCACTGACAGATCGGTAGTACTTCTGAGCCACAGTAATGCTACTGTCATATTTGCCCCTGTACTTGTCCGCAAAATCAAACAACTGAAGAGAAAAAGAGTTGTAATTAGTGACAAGTTGTAAGGGTAAAACTGGAAAAAAATGTGGTGTGCATTGTGGTGTTGTACGGTACCACTACCGACAGTAAGCGATTAAATGTGTACGGTGTGTTGGACAGCATTTTTTTTGGAATGGTTTTTTTTTTTTTGGAATGCAATTGGACAGCATTTATACCTAAAGTTTTATGACCAAACATGTGCGCCGAATAAATTATCATGCAAAAATGCAATTCCAGAATTACCCTTTTAATTGTAGTTGTATCCAATGCATTAATTGTTGTACATTATTATTCTGGAAAATGAACTAAAACAAGAAAGTGAAATAAATGTGTTGTTGTATGATAGGCGTATGATAAAAGGGTGCTACCTACACACCAAGCTACCGCTGCTAACTTAAACGACCAAAGCCTGACAGATAATAAAGTTAAAAACAGTAACTGTTTTCACACCAACACCTTGAATATCTAACACACGCCTGTCTTTTGCTAACTTACGCACCACTAATATGTAACTTTAACTGTCTTTGCCTAATTTTGCAATTATAAGAATTTGAATTTACACTGCATTAGTTGCTTATTTGAAATCGGCTTGTTAAAAATTTGAATCGAGCCGGGCTTAAAAGAGTGTGAACCATATTGTTATTTATCAAACTTAACTAGACTTGTGAGGCTAAATTTATACAAAAAACATATAAATATAAATACATCGGATAATAATTAAATAAATTAATAGATAATAAACAAGCCAACGTCAAGCTTGGAAATGTATTCATGTACAATAAAGCTAAAAGAGGTGACATACCTGTCCGGCATGGGTAAGAAGCTCTCGAGAGTAAGCGGGGTTAGCGTGGCGAAACACCATAGAAGCAGCAGCCATAGCAGCGGCAGTTTCTCCAGCAAGATCCGAACCGGGGTTGTTCTGGTCGACTCGATAAGCATACCGAGACGTGGTCATGTCCTCTGGCCTTTGCCAACAGTAGTGGTCAGTATTACCATCTCCCACCTACAATAACCCATATACTAAACTAAATAACAACATTGTCACAATTACAAAAGAAAAAATAACAACAAATGTTAGTTACCTCTCCGTACAAAACATGAGGGTGAGGGTGAGCTTTAATGAGATAATCAGTACCCCATTTAACAGCATCCATTGCATGACCCAACTCACCAGTAGCCCCCATTTGGTTACCATATTCCAAAATACTCCATGACATCATTGTCACTGTAAATGCCATTGGAAGCCCAAATTTCACATTATCCCCTGCATCATAGTATCCTCCCACCAGATCCACCTTCACATTAACAAAATTCTAATCAATTACATGTACCCAATTGGAGAATTTCAACATTTTAAGTCGTGGTGTCAAGCCGGCTCGCTAAAAAGTTCGAATTGAGAAGAAGCCTAAAAATAAGCTTATTCAGTAAACGAGCTCAAACCGCACGAGCCAAAACAATACTATTATTTATATATTTCTATTTAATAAATTAAACAAAAAATAAATAAATAATATATATTAAGTTAGGTATAAAAGTTAAAATTAGCAAAATGTAAATTAATTAAATAAAAAAATTATTTATTTGTTAAATTAATATATATTTGTATAAATAATAATGATTATGTATAAATTCATTAAAAACTAAATACTATATATTATGTTATGTAACAAAATTATAACTAGAAAAAAAAAAAAGTAAAGTAGTTATAAATACATATAATTAATTTAAAATAATAAACAAGCAAGACTCTAACTTAAAAAACTACTATCGAATGAGCCGAACTTAAACTTGAAAAATAAAGCTTGAACCAAGCCAAGCTCAAGCTCAAGCTTTCGTAAGTTAGGCTAGAGGGTGTGGGATAACCCCCCTTTGGGGCTTTATAAGGACACCTCAGTTCCACGTAGGCGCCACGTCGGCCAAGGGGGCTTTATAACCCCCTTTAACATGGAGGGTGTGGTGATAACCCCTAGGGGCGCTATAGAGCAAAATAAAAATAAAAAAAATTTGATTGGTGGAAACAAGTGGGCCCCACCTGATAACCCCCTCCTCCCTCGTTACCATGTTCGCGAGTGATGTATAGCGCCCCATGTTAATTGGCTGGGTGTGGGTGTATAGCGCCGGGGGCGCTATAGCCTCTGACGTGGTGAGGGTGGCGCCCCCCACACCCTCCGGCCTTAAACAAGCACAAACTCAGAGTCGGCTAAGCTCGTGTAATTTCAACAAGTTGAATTTTAACCAAAATGTAATAACTAAAAGTGAAATGAATTGTTACCCCATTGGCTTTGCCATCATAGAGGCCAGAATTGCCTCTCCATTTAACTCTCTGATTACCAGGAAGATAACCGGATCTCTGAGCTTCAAAGAACAGAATGCTTTTACTTAATGCGGCACCGTAATCATGTCCACCCGCTAAAGCCAAAGGTACAACACCCACAAGCACAAACAACACAGCACTTGCCATTGAACAAAGCCCCATTGATCTCCTCATTGAACAAACAGACACCAAATTCAACTGAAATGGCAATGTGGGTGTAAACTTGTAGATTAAAGTGGGTTTTAGAGAGAGAAGAGAGGAGAGTTGGGGAAGAAGGTGGAGGGAAGGGTTGTATATATATATGGGGAGATGAAGGGGAAGATGAGTAATTAATGTGTTTGTTCGAATTAATATTTTATTAGTTATACCTAATTATTGGGAAAATTGAAGAGTGAATGGTTTTTTTTTTTTTCTGTAGTATGAACAGGTGGAGCGAAAAAGAGCAATGCATGTGACTTTGTTGGGATTCATTTACTAGGAAAAATCGGTGGTTTTTTCTCATGTGTACCTAATAAATAGTAACTTTTTTTAAGGTATGAATTATTTGCGAATGTTGGGAAGTCTAGCATATGTTGTTTTAACCAGATCTGCTCTAGAGAGCCACCTCGCACAATAAATCCCCAATTTAAATCCACAATTTAAATTTTAAACCCCTCAATGAGAAATCTCTATCACCCAGACTCGAATTTGAGATCTGTATGGGAAAACTCACCCGGGCCCACCATAGGTGGAACTTAAATACCCGTGGCCACCACTAGAGCACTAGTGATGGTTTAATAAATAATAACTAGATGGAAGAAGTCTTCGTTGTGGTGTGGCAAGGGGCTTACAAAATAAGCCGTAATAAAAAAAACATGTTTATTTATCGGCCAAATATTAGATAATTATACGTAACAAACATCCCTTAGTCGCGGTTCATTTGTTTAATAGATAACGGTTGTACACCTAATCAGTAAACATAAACGAAAACATCATATTATATCACTGATTGCTAGTATAAATTATAACAAAACTTACAATCAACGATCACATAAACTAATACAACTAAATATATTAATTTTTATCTACATTTTTTTGGGAAGCATAATGCGCACGAAGCTCATATATTTCAAGTTTTGGTGTGCTCAATTGCTTCAGCGAACTTATCATTTATCCTACAATTCGAGTCTATTACTTGTTGCAAAATTTGACCAAGTTGTTCAAAAACGTGAGCTTCTTCGTTTGAGTTAGCTATCATTTACCTATAAGTTAATGTACATGTTAGATTGTCATTAAAATTTCTATTAAACGTAGGAACAAAATAAAGATAGTTAAATTTTTTAAAGATAAAAAGGCTCATTCACATAATGTTGAGTGTTAGGCTTCTTTGATGTCATCGCCAATAGAAAAAGGAAAACATAACATAAGTTTGAAACAAAAAAAAAAAGCAATGAGAAAAGTGTCACAAATACTAAAAGCTTTAACGTGTGTGTAACGTGTATTAGTAAGGCTAAGAAATCTCAGTTTCACCGGTTGCTAATAAAAAGCTATCACGATTCACAGATTCCTAACACAAGATCTTTGAAGTCATTGCTCGTGTGACAACCCTCATAATTACATGTATCCGTACGATTAATTATTGTTAATTAAAGTGCTTGATGACTGTGCTGAATTACTTAACTGCTTTCTGATTACTGCGTCATACTTACATGTGCTTGTTGACATACTAGTCTTGTGCAGAAAATTGACAAAATGGTCCTGTATGCATTCCTAAGTGTTGAGAATTAAAAGGGTTACAAAAAGATATATATAAGACACTATACGGAACAACTTAGCACTTTAACGAACCGGTATCTAACCGAACAACCAGACATTACCCGGGACACCAAAATATTGCAAGAAACATTGTTTAATTATTTCTTGGCTAGTTATGATCCCCGAACACCATAACACCCACTAAAATACCCACTAACTAACATATGAAATTATATACTTGGATTTAAACTTACATTTACCAACTTGTTATCAAATATTACAATTAACCCCCCCCCCCCCCCATACCCAATTTCGGTCACCAAGGGACCCACCAAATCACCCAAATATTTGCTAGATTTTATCTCAATATTTTATCTAGATTGTTGCTTGAGTATTTGAACAAGATATTGGATGAAATCTACACAAGTATGGCTCCTAGATTATAAGATCATTCCTATGTCTTTCATTCTCTCACCTCACTCAAAGATCACCCCACTCCCTCATCTCCCATCTCTCCCTCTCGGCTCAACATAACCGCCACCACTACCACCATAGCTCAACCATCTTCATCCATTTTTAAGCTTCATTCAAGACTAGAAGGTGATTCAAGGGAGCTTGTAACTTGTGGATCATCAAGGAGCTTCATTACTTGCCTTTACACACCATTTTCACCATCATTTTCACTAGAGTTCTTCCCTAGCTTTAAGCTAGTTGTAAGCTTCTTGTTAACCCTTATTACTTCATATTTTTGGTGGTTAATAGATTAAGTATGTTGAAAAATTGCAAGAACACTAAAGACTTGAATCTTGAAATCATGAAACATAAGCTTAAAAAAGATGAAACATGATGTAATATGATGATTATGTGCTGATTAGGGTTACACGATATGAATGACTTATAACCTGATGTAAGTGTGTATGAGAGTCGTTGTTGTTCGCTAAACATGTTAACGGAATCAATCGAGCACGCGTTAGAAAGTTGAGAGCTGAAAACAGGAAGCCGGTTGATGTTTACAGCCAACTTCAGTTGGCTGTAACCAGATCATAACTTAACGAAAACTTGATTTTCTCGAGTCTATAATGTGTTATTTTGAAATACGGTTCTAATGGCACTGGAATCATAATTTTTGGACTTTGTTTGCTATTTTTAAAGGGGTCTTTTTTCACAGCAGCAAAAGCTGCGTTTTTACTGCTGAAAATATGTGTTATGTTTTTCGTCATAAATTGAAATCTGTGTAGAATTAGGTCACGAAATTTGTACTGTAGATGGACACTGATGTCGTAGTAATTCTCCCACTGGAATTTCATAAATCGGACTTACGATGAATTTTAAATAAATTATTCCGTGGACTGCAGTCAGAAAGTGATGAATCTGATTGCAGTCCGGTAAATGAATTTTTATAAAATATTGGTAATGAATTGGATCCCGAGATTTTACACAGTAATATTTGGATCGTTTAAGACCTTCTGTAAAAAGTTGGGAATTTTTGGAACAGGGTAACTATTTTATTAAAATTCCCGAAAGCAGCCCAGTTTTGAATGTAAAAGCTGAAACGACATAAGTAGTAATTTGCGTGTCTAAATGTCGGGTAGGTTATCGGAGAATGGTCTAACGTGTTATATGTCAATGAAAGTGTTATGTGCAATATCGTATGTTTGCTTTTGAATGGGTATAGATGGGATGTTTATATGGGCGTGAAATGTTAACGTGAGTGCGTGCTATGTGATAGAAGTAGTGAGTAGATAAACCGTACGTAGGATACATGTTATGCATGCACGAGAAACTGATTGCTATCTGTACCTTATTAGGACGTGCTTGATTCCTGATTATTAGAGTAATTAATCTAACCGAGCAAACCAAGGTGAGTTCACACTTTCTACAAGGCATGGGATTCCCGGTGGTTTGGGAATGGGTTAAAGAACTAAAACGGAACCTGCATATCCTCCTTAGGTAGGATATGTACCGCCATCCTCCATGGGTAGGATGCCAATATTAAAAGAACTAAAACAGAACCTACATATCCTCCTTAGGTAGGATATGTACCGCCATCCTCCATGGGTAGGATGCCAATATTAATCTTGCGTATTCTCCTTGGGTAGAATACGTACGTTCGTCCTCCTTGGGTAAGAAAACAACCTTAAAACTTACTAGACAAAACTCTATCATTAAGTCCCTCATTTTATATCGACTTAATTGCCGAGGCCAATGGCGAGTGGGTCATTAGTTAATAGCGCTATTAGGTTTAACAAACCTCACACCGTGCCGTTCGGACGGGCGTGTACTAATGGACTATGGCAAACTGTCAATGATGATAGACATTGACGTAGGGCACAACTATTGTTCGTCAGTTGGCGATATGGTAACGGTCTAGTGGTTCACATGGGGAAAGCCCCCACGGGTCATGGTTTGGGAAAGAAGGAATTGGTTAATCATATTTTCAACTATGGGGTAACCCCCACGGCAAGTAAGCCAACTAAACGAAAACCATGTTTTTGAAACGACTTAAAACGAACACCCAACTGTGAACTCACTCAACTTTGTTGTTGACTCGTTGTTACATGCCTTACAGGTCGTTAGATGCTTATGGAGCTTGCACGAGGAGGAGGTCGTTGTGGGATATGGACTGTTATGTTCCGTTCTTAACATTTGAACTTTATGAACTTATTGAACTTATATTTTGGTTCTACGTTTTATGCTTCCGCTGTTAACTTAAAGTAGGTTACTTTCTTTTAGTCACCAATTGTATTGTGGTTGGTTTTAATTACTTGATTACGTTGTTCAATATGATTGGTGGCTCGATCCTGGTCATGTCACGCCTCCAAGCGGTGATACTCCGCATGGTGGATTTTGGGGGTGTGACAGCCCGCTTACCCAAAAAGCGACAATAATACAATTACGACTTCAAACCCATGTATAAAGATTTGATATACTATAAATTAGCAATATGTTTGTGCAAATGGTCGAAACGAATGTATATATAATAAGGCTTACACACGACACTGCTATAATAAAAATTGCCACACCATATGACGTGTACCATCATAGCCAAGAAACCCAATCAATACGACCATTCTCAGATGAGTACAAAGCCACACTAATCAAGCCAGTAAGACAATCCATATCTTCAAAATGAAGCCAACCACCAAACAAAATCCAAACTTACATACCAAACCAAGTTACAACCTAATAAGCCAAAGTTACAAGCCCAAACAACATAAACAAACCCAACAACACACAGTATAAACACCCATTGCACAAACATGTTACTAAATCACAACAATACAACCCATATGCACAAACATGTTACAAACAAGTAACATACAAAAGCACATGAACATTCCGAACAAAGTCTCAAAAAACCAAAGCTCAGAAACTTCAGTCGGCTGCAACAAAGCGCCACGCCAAAACCGAACTGCCATCGCAGCCACACTCTCAGATGACAACGGTATCTTCTTCGAGACAAAACCAACATCAATTAACCAAAAAAACCTTATACACAAACATAATACCTGTTGTCCCCAAACAATTCTCCGATGAACAAACATTCACCATCATCATAGACACGAACACTAGCTAAAAGAACCAGCTACAAAATCCATCAACACCAACACAAAAACCGACTGAATTGTTGTCATACAGAGCTCATATTTAGTCTCGGATGAACTAAGAAAAGTCATCCTCATCGACAGCTAGCAGGTGATAAACACCCACATACAGAGTCTCGGATAAACCAAAAAGGTCATCCTCATCGACAACTAGCATATGATAAACACCCACATACAAACAACATCAACACTGACAAAGAGAAACAACCATCGAAATAAAGCATTCCTAAAACGCACAACTAACAAAGCCTAAACATTCCGATTAGAGCTCGCAATCAACGAAATCCACTTAAAAAACAACAATCGTAACAACAAATACCACAAAAAGCAACATGCAACTCAATAAAAACACACAACCGTGAAAGAAACCAGTAAACAAAGCCCAAATAGCAAACTACAGCGGATGGAGAACACATATCCACACAAAAAAAACTAGATCGAAAACCCCGCAAACAACACAAAGTCTTTAATCCACCATCTAAAGTAACCCAACAAAATGTTGCTCGTTAAACCAAAACCAACGCATATCGGTAATCAGAAAGCCAACAAACGATGATAGCGGCAACAGTGACATGGTGGTTATGCAGTTGCCAAATAACAGAGAGAGAAACACATGGATGAGAGAGACGGAAGGCTTCCAAATGAAGCGACTCAGCAATAAAATACAAAGTTAAATACCAAATGAAATTACAACCCAAAAAGCATAAGTTATAAGCCCAAACAACATAAACAAACCGAACATGACATAGTACAAACACCCATCACACAAACATGTTACTAATTCATAGTATATAAATAATAAGTATTTGGTTGTGATACGTGATAAAATTATGAGATTAAATGGAGAATTTTTTTGGTTCTCTTGTTTCACTTTTTTATATTTTGTATTTTTTTTGTAAGTATATATTATCTGAGTATTTCAATTAATAATCCAAAATCTTCATTAATAAGTGTTTATTAACTAGAGTCTAAGAGAAGAAAAGTTAAAGAGTGAAATATGATACAAACCAGATAGCAAATGGTACAAATTAATAAAGCATAAAAGCATAGCTAGAGTATGTTTCGAGTGAAAGCCATTTTGATATATAATAGTGAGATAATTATTTTATCCAACCATTATGCGGGTCTCTAACCTAGTCTTTATAATGTATATGGGCTCGCCACATGTAAAAAGAATTTTAAATATAATAATTAAATATGTATTCATATGTAATGTTTGTTAGATATATTGGCAGAGAAAAAACAACACTATTAGGGTGAAGGGGCGCCCTTCGTGAAACTCCTCATCACGGGTGTAACGAATGTGAAACACCACCGCAAGTGCCCTGACGGCTAGGATGAGTTTTTTCGTGATGGCTGTGACGGTTGACCTTGATATTGAAACAAGAAATGGGATATTAAATTGTGATTTGGTGTGATATTTAATTTGGAATGTGATGCGTGTTGCAAGTGTGATGAGTGAAATGCGATAGAATGTGAAAATGGTGATTGGGTATGATAGAAAAATTGTGTGATGGTTGTGATGGGTGCCTCATACACACTTAAGGTGGCTAGGGCACCTTTCACCCCATCACACTCGCCCAATCACAATTTGCCACCTCACTTTTCACATTTCATCACATTTTCACTATCACGCTTACAACACTTGTAACCCAACCACAATCATTAACTCACACCCAATCATAAACCTTTAATCAAGTTCTATCACATTTCACACCCAATTATAACCATCACATTCCACGATCGTGATCTATATTATGGTGCAATTCATTACTACTACTGTGAAACAACCGCATGCGGCGGTGTTTGTGTTTCACCATCACAACTCATCACGGCCGTGGAATTTGGACGCCCCGTGTACCCTATATGGTTATGTAACCATCTAATTTATCATAGCTAAAATAATATTTGCATCTTTGTTTTTATGTTTTACGTTTTTTTTTTACTTAAAGAGTGATTATATAACTAATTTATATATTTGTATACGTACAATAATTAATTATATATATGTTTTTAGGTGTTTTGCAAATTTTGAAGAATATTGGTATGACTATTTTTGAAGAAACTTGAAGAAGTATGGTACATAACGTTTTACGGAATCTTAATGCTAAATTGGGTTATCTACCATTAATTATGGATACAAGCCAACCAAAAAGGAGATGAGTCAATCTACAAGGTAGGTGTGAATTAGTGTTTATTATAACACCTATAAGTCATTTATTGGAATAAACAGAAGAAGGAAAAAGACCATGTATATGAGGAAAGAGATTCGGTGTTTGGTATGAGGGTCTTAATGTCATACTATCTATATGTGAAATTCACAAGTATTGTATTGATTCAATTTAAAGGTTGGTCATGGCTTGGAATAATCTTAGTTCATAAATCGTCATTGTATGACGAAAGATAACAACCCAATGAGACACTACTAGATAGTCACATGCCTTCATAAATGGTATTGTAAAAATATATAGCATAAAATCAGAGTTATATTCTCTTAAATTTAACTATAACTTTGTTACATTAGAAAAAAAAAATTATTGTTAAAGGGTTACTACATTGTGTGTATAATGGTATGTCCAAACATTTTACGACGATACATCTAACTAAAGGACCCTCTCAGTATACAATGTGTCTAAGTCATAGAACGATGTGTCTAACATAATTGTTTTTGTTGCCATGACCAAGGTTTAGAAGAACGGAATCGAGCCTTGCGGCGTTTTCCCTTTGTCTCATGAGGCGTAAGCCCGAGACGGAATTAAAAAATAAATATAAAAGTTATGTATCTTATAAAAAATAAAATACTAAACATAAAACAAAGAACTTATCTAATGTAAATAGACTTGAGAGAATAGTTTTGGGTTAAATTGGATAAAAGTTTAGTTTTAAGGGTCCAAATGTAAGTTTTTGTAATGGGATGAATAAAGAGGCCGTTGTTTTCTTCATTAACCCTAAAGTTACGTCTCCGTTTCTGAAACCGCATTGTCATCGACTCCAATCTCTCTTCTACCCTAATTTTTTCTTGGTCACTCGTCGCTACAAGCCAGGTACGTCTCCATCTTTAATCTACCCTGCTTTTTTTCTTGATTGCGCATCACTTAAAAAACTCTAAATTCTCCCGCCTAAAACGACATGTACGTCTCTTAGTTATCGTTCACCTCCACACGAAACATCCGCCTCATACTGTCACACCCCGATTTCCACGTGTCACCGGTGGGCCCGGTGGGGAGTATCGTGACGTGGTTGGCAACATAATAGTCAAACAACACAATATATAGTATGCACAGCAGAAGCAATTTAAAAGATAGTATACAACCGAATTTATTATTGTAATATCAAATGTCACAATATTCGGAAGTTTCTCCACAGATGGATCGGAAACAAAATGGAAACAATAGTTCAACAGACTTTAGGCATCTTAAGCTTGCGAGACTTCTAGTGATGCTAAGGAGAAATCCCAGCCAATTACGCTTAGTACCTGCATTTAATCTTTTTGGGAAAATACGTCAGTTTACACTGGTAAATACAATCAACTGACTCATTTTGGAAAATGATTGAAAATTGGTTTGGATGCACGTGGCATAAACATTTTATTTAACTTGGGAGAATTATTTAAATATATAATCTTGTGAACGAATTACATGTTCCTTGTGCGTTCAGTAGCCCGGATCTTGTCCGGGTTAAAGATCAATAGACACACCACAATATTCTTTTGTGCACTGACGGGTGTACGCCTACACCCCGCGCTTAAGTCGTGGCCATTTCGTAAAATGATGCCAAGGATATCCGGGACATGGTCATTAACCCCCCAAAGGCTTTAAGTAACAAGACTGTTTAAACGAGCCGATCAAATTATTCAATTAACCACCCAACGATGGAAGATTTGATGCCCGATCAAGCGCTATTCTATATACCGTAACCCAAGCCCGTATATGGAAAATAAGTTAAAAGTATTTACCTGAGCAATGTAATAATCACAATAAGCAAAATGCACGTAGCTTTTACTGGTCTCCTATTCTGGAACAAAGGTTTATAATAACCTATTAGAATCCTAACGGGTCTTTAATTAAGCTTAAGCTTAGACCGGCTAGTTTCAAAGATACTGTTCGTACGCACGATTAAGCGAAGACCGGATAGAATGTGATTTAGACCCGACAAGTTCAAAGACTTGCTTAATATGGGTATTTCATTCACATTCTGGATTTTGAGATAAAACCGATAAGGCTTGACCTGTTTAGGCTAATTTATGTAAACTAGTTACATAAACCGAACCGAACGCGTAATAAGCGTAACGGGTATTCATGAGAGCTATTTACAGGTTTCCTAAGTTAATATGCTTCATATATGTTGTGACATCAGTAATGTGTCTTTTATTATGCCCGAAGCGAATTTAAACACAAACTATGCCCCGTAGGGGTAGTTTGGTCATTTAAAAGGTTATAAAAGAGTTTAAGTATTCACCTGAGTTACAGGTCTGATGCAAACAGAAAAAATACTTATTTTACTAAATTATAACAGTAGGATAAAGTATATATGTGAAATTTAGTAATTATAACCAAACTATGCCCCGTAGGGGTATTTTGGTAATTTCACATAAGCCGAAAAGCTCAAAACTGAAGTCTGAGTTTATCAACCTTTGCTTACTGTTAAAACATTATAATTTGCCTCAAATATCAGTAGGTATCAACCCTTGTATGTTTATTATAGTTATGGCACATACTATGCGTTAAAAACGCTTAAAAAGGCGATTAGAGGCCATTTCCGGGTTCGATACATAAAGCTGGTATTTTTATTATTCCAGAAGGCTTAAAATAATTTATTTATCATATGTGATCAGTAGCAAAAGGTTTGGAGTCATTTAGATGTGTAAAACTCATTTTATGGCCCGTAAGGGCAAAACCGACAATTACCGGATTAAGCCTACTACTATGAGTTATGCTCAGCCTAAAATTAATTAAAAATCTTCAAAAATCCCAAAATAATATATTACATCAGTGGGTATTAAGTTTTATACAAACAAGTAGGCTTAACTAGGCTATACGCTAATTACGCCATTTTATTAACATAAAGCTTCTAAATTACGCTAATGAGCATAACTCTCAATCTACACCTCAAACTGATGTCAAACTTTGCATACAAGTTTATATATCAGTAATTAAGGTTTTTACTCTTTTACATTTTCAAAAATCATGTTTTAGGGTGAAAAGGGCATAATGGTCAACATATGAGCAATTAACGGAATCATGCATATTAATTGGATAACTAATGATCCGAGGTGTATAATCACAGAGGGTTATACTAGCATGTAACCTGGTCCAAATAAAGCTCTAAGGAATTTCTAAAACATACCATAACGGGTCAGAACTGAAAGTCAAAGTATAAGTCAAACTATGCGACTTTCGGTTCCGAACCGGGTCTAAACAGGAAATTGTCGGGTTGAACATGTTTAGACATGTCCTTACACTAATTACCAAGTTATATTAATGATCAAACAGGTTGTATGTGTTCTACATTGCTAATTATGCATAAATTGTAATTTACACATTCTGTTGACTTTTTAAATACAAGTTTGACCCGACATTTGACCTAGTTAGAGTGGGAATCAGGGGGAACCCTTTTGAGGGTTTATTACCCACAAAATTACCAACTTATAACTACTTTTGATTCGACTAATCACTGGACCATTAGTGATTAATCTTAAAGTCAACCGTTAATTACGAGGGTTTGACTTTTAAGCTAATACTAAGCTAAAACTTAATTAAGAAAGGATTAGCAAACTTACTGAAGTCCTATGCACGAAATGTGATGCTTAGAGAAAGATCCTTAGCTCCAGAAATGCCCCAAATGTGCAGATGAATGGTGTGAAGAACTTGTTGCACATGAAGCCTTTATATAGTGATCAAGAACACCACAAAAGGTTGACACACAAGTCTATGACTTACCACAACTGATCCACAAGTGTCCCTAGATGTTTAGGGATTGTTTAGGGGCCAAGGGAGATGAGGAAAATCGTTTAAAGGTCGAAATTCGCGTTTAAACTGGCAACAGCCGGTTTTCTGTTGCTGGGCACTACCTTACGGACCTCAAGGTCCCCAATGTTGAGGTCCGTAAGCCTGACATCAGGCACAAAAATATGTTGTTCTTTGGTGTTTTGAAAGGGCAATCACTTGTTTCGAATTTGGGACTCCCCTTATCAGTTTGGAGCCTCTATTATGGGTCTTTAACAGTTGCATACCCTACCATTATGTTATGTTTGCTTGGATCCTTTTCAAAAGTGCCGAACAAGAAGGTTTACCGTAGGAATTTCCAAAGGAACCTATCTTGCACTTTGAATTCAATCATTGCCAACAATTTTCTGGATTGGGGGCGTAATAGATGTGTGTAATATTTAATTGGGTCTTGGGATTTATAAATGAGGTCGTTCAGAGGTAAAATTAACATGACGATACTTTTAAATCCTGCCAAAACATCTTTATTAAATTCGGGTTTATAACGCTTTTTGTCTTACATGACACGTGTCGTTATATCATTGAACACGAATTTTCGAGGTGTTACATCCTCACCCCCTTAAAATAAATCTCGACCCGATATTTACTGAAATAAATTAGGGTACTTTTCTTTCATGGTGGATTCAACCTCCCACGTATACTCGGGACCTCTACGGGCATCCCATTTGACCTTAACAAAAGGTACGTGCTTCCTTCGAAGCTTCTTTACCTGTCGATCTTCAATCGACAAAGGTTTTTCCACAAACTTCAAGCTCTCATCTATATGCACATCTGTATGTGGTATAACCAATGATTCATCAGCGAAACACTTTTTCAGATTGCAGATGTGGAACACATTGTGAATTCCACTGAGCTTAACTTATAGGCAACTGACCCGACACGTTCGATAACCTCAAAAGGTCCTATGTATCTCGGGCTTAGCTTGCCTTTCTTACCAAATCGCATCACCCCCTTCCAGGGTGATACTTTAAGTAACACTTTGTCACCTACTTCGAAGTGAAAAGCTTTACGCTTTGGATCTGCGTAACTCTTCTGCCTATCACGGGCCGCTTTGAGACGGTCACGAATCTGGACAATCTTGTCCGTCGTCTCGAACACTATCTCCGGTCCTAATAATTGGACATCTCCAACTTCCGCCCAACAAACAGGCGTTCTACACTTTCTACCGTATAAGGCCTCGAAAGGCGCAACCTTTATGCTGGTATGGTAGCTATTGTTGTAGGAGAATTCGATTAATGGTAGGTTCTTATCCCAGCTACCACCCAAATCGATCGCACATGCACGTAGCATGTCTTCCAAAGTTTGAATAGTACGCTCACTCTGACCGTCTGTCTGAGGATGGTAAGCCATACTAAAATTCAAACGTGTGCCCAAAGATTGTTGGAAACTCTTCCAAAAATGTGACGTGTATCTAGTATCTCTGTCAGAGATAATAGACACAGGTATGCCATGTAAGGCTACAATCTTATCAACGTACAACTGGGCTAACATGTCGGAGCTATAAGTCTCCTTGATGGGTAAGAAATGAGCTGACTTAGTCAGTCTATCAACTATCACCCATATTGTATCATTTCCTTTCCTTGTCTTAGGTAACTTGGTGATAAAATCCATAGTTACCATTTCCCACTTCCACGTAGGAAGTTCAGGCTGTTGTAGCAAACCTGACGGTTTCTGATGCTCGGCTTTGACTTGCGCACACGTCAAGCATTTAGCTACATAGGTGGCTACAGACTTTTTCAAGCCTATCCACCAATAATTTGCCTTTAGATCCTGGTACATCTTATCAGCTCCAGGATGAACGGAGTATTTGGAACTATGGGCTTCCTGGAGGATGACATCTCGAAGTCCTCCATAAATTGGAACCCATATTCGTCCATTTAATCTTAGAATTCCATCCTTGCTAAGAGTTAACTGCTCCTCAGTTACTCCTAACTTTTCATTAGGATAGTTAGCTTCCAACACAGCTTCCTTCTGTGCAGCTAACAACCTTTCAATCAAATTATTCTTTATCTCCATGCGCTTGGCATTGATTCGGATGGGTTTCACCCTCTCCTTTCGACTCAAGGCATCGGCGACTACATTCGCCTTGCCGGGATGGTACCTGATTTCACAATCATAATCGTTTAAAGTTTCCATCCAACGGCGTTGCCTCATGTTTAAATCCTTCTGATTAAACAGGTGCTGGAGGCTCTTGTGATCAGAATAGATCACACACTTGATCCCATATAAATAATGCCTCCACAGTTTTAGTGCGAATACAACGGCACCCAACTCCAAGTCGTGGGTGGTGTAATTCTTTTCATGCACCTTTAACTGTCGTGATGCATAGGCAATAACCTTGCCTTTCTGCATAAGCACACACCCCATGCCAGTGTGCGATGCATCGCAGTAGACCACAAAATCTTCTATTCCATCTGGCAATGTCAGTACTGGGGCGTTGCTCAACTTCTGCTTTAGGATATCAAAGGATTCTTGCTGTTTAGGACCCCAAACGAACTTTACTTTCTTCTTAGTTAAGGAAGTTAGGGGTGCAGCAATCCTTGAAAAATTTTCAATGAAACGCCGGTAATATCCTGCCAATCCCAGGAAGCTACGAATCTCTGTAGGCGTCTTTGGTTCTTGCCAGTTCATAACTACTTCAACCTTAGCGGGATCCACTTGGATACCACGCTCACTAACCACGTGTCCAAGGAATTGGACTTCTCGAAGCCAAAATTCACACTTGGAGAATTTGGCATAGAGCTTCTCCTGATGCAGGAGCTTGAGAATACAGCGAAGGTGTTTCTCATGGTCAGCTTGGTTCTTTGAGTAGATAAGGATGTCGTCGATGAAAACGATGACGAATTTATCTAAGTACGGCTTGCAAACGCGATTCATGAGATCCATGAACGCGGCAGGTGCATTAGTTTGCCCAAAAGGCATCACTAGGAACTCGTAATGACCATAACGAGTCCTAAATGCTGTTTTATGCACGTCTTCATCTCTAACCTTCAGTTGATGGTAACCTGACCTCAAATCAATCTTCTAAAAATAACTTGCTCCTTGCAATTGATCGAACAAATCGTCGATCCTAGGCAAAGGATACCTATTCTTGATCGTGACCTTATTAAGTTCACGATAATCGATGCACAGACGCATCGATCCGTCCTTCTTCTTGACAAACAGGACTGGCGCTCCCCAAGGAGACGAACTAGGTTTAATGAAACCCTTGGCTAGCAATTCGTCTAGCTGTGTCCTCAATTCTTTCATTTCCGTTGGTGCCAACCTATAAGGTGCTCTAGCAACTGGTGCTGCTCCGGGGATGATATCAATCCTGAATTCCACTTGCCTATCTGGTGGCAAACCAGGTAGTTCTTCCAGAAAAACTTCTGGGTATTCAGAAATGACAGGGAGGTCTTCTATCTTCGGTTTAGGCTCATCAAAAATCACTTGTGCCATGTAGATGACACAACCCTTCTTTAAACATTTTGAAGCCTTGAGCATAGTCACTTGCTCAGGCAGCCCATACTGGGTATCTCCCCGAATGGTAAGTGATTCACCAGGCGGAGTCTTTATTACCACTTGTTTCTTGTTACAGACAATTTGGGCCTGGTTATGAGATAACCAGTCCATACCCAGAACTATGTCAAAACCGGCCAACTTAAAGGGAAGTAGAGACAGAGGAAAAGAATGGTTCTTAATGGATATAACACATCCATCTAACACAGTAGAGATGGTTTCTAGGGTGCCATCTGCTAACTCCACCTCATAATTCACGTTTAAGGTTTTGACAGGTAATTTCAACAATTCACAAAACTTATTATCAACGAAAGACTTATCAGCGCCTGAATCAAAAAGTACTCTAGCATAGACGTCATTTACAAGGAAAGTACCTGTAATAACGTTGTCGTCTAGAACCGCTTCTTTTGCGTCCATTCTGAAGACTCTGGCATTAGTCTTCTTGGCCTCCTCAGGCTTCTTGGTGTATTTAGGGCAGTTGGTCTTAATGTGCCCCTTTTCATTGCAACGGTAGCACGTTGCGTCTTTCATCTTCTTGCAATCCAAGGTCTTGTGATCCGTGGACTTGCATATACCACAAGCATAGGTTTTGGACTGAGTCTGAGAGTTCGACTCAAGTCTGCACTTTCCAAAGTGCTGTTTCTTGCATATCTTGCATTTGGGCTTCTCGCCAGAATGATGCCCATCTTTCCTTGACTCAGATCCTTTCTTGTTGTCACCGTTCCCACGGTGCTTCTTGTTCGATCTGCGTGAACTATCATCTTCACGTTTCCTCTTCTCAGCCGCCTTATTCCTCAGCGATCTTTGCCTGACCGCATCCAAAGTGAGAGACAAGGATATGTCAGCTACAGATCTAAAAGTAGCTGGCCGAGAAGCCTTCACGCTTGCCTTGATTTCCGGGGCTAAACCCCCGATAAAACGAGCTATTCTTTTTGGTTCCGGGGTTACCAGATACGGAACCAACCGGGACATCGTGTTGAAGCTCGTGAGGTAAGCTTGACAGTCAAGGTTTGTCATCACCAATGATAGAAAATCAGACTCTATCTTCTCCACCTCATGCTGAGGGCAGTAATTTTCCTTGATAAGTGCAACAAATTGATCCCATGACATATTGTACAATGGGATTTTCCCGGTGGCTTGAATCAGAGATCTCCACCATGCTAAAGCTTCACCTTTAAAAGACTGCGACACAAACTTGACCACGTCTTTCTCAGCGCATCCGCTGATATCCACAACCGTATCCATCTCATCCAGCCACGTCATACAGTCAATGGCTCCCTTCTCCCCAGTGAAATCCCGGGGTTTGCAGGAAACAAAATACTTATAAGAGCAACCCTTGTCACGGGGTCCTTGGTTTAGTATAACCTGCTGAGATGGAGCACTGTGGTGGTTCGAGGAGTGTCGATCATCATCTTTCTTCGGTTCATCCTTCTTGGACGGTGGCTTTGAAGGCTGTGTAGATAGGGTCCTACTGCGAGTCCCACTATACTCTTCGTACTGCCTTTCCAATGCCTTTGTAACTGCGTCGTCGACCAACGCTTTTAATTCAGCACCCGTTAAATTAATCCGGGCGTTATCAATGTTCTCCACTGGATGACTATTTATCTCGTCTGAGTTAGCCATTTTAATTGAACTGTTACATAAAACAAGGACAATAGTTTATTTGGGAGTTTATTATGGAATTGCCCCTTAGGGTAATTGATCAACCATGGTAACAGGGACCATATTTGGTTAATTTATTTATCGGATTTAACTAGGATTTTAATCATAATTTTATCCTAATTATAAAACAATAACAGTTTTATTTGTGGCACAAAAGGCCTAGTCACATGGACACTTTTAATTTATAAGCTATGATTTCAGAGAATCAAAATATGAAGGTATACTGTAACACCCCGTGTTTTCACGAGTGAAAGTCAAAGTCCAGGGTCAAAGTCAACGACCGATTTCGCGCGACGTGACTCGTAGAATTGTTTGTATTATATTTAGATTATGTGGAGTAAATGTCGTTCATTACAATAATCGGGTCATACTAACCGTATTTCAATCGACCTACGACTGTGAACGACAGGAAGTAACAATGCGATAAAGTTAATCGAGCTATGCTAATCAAATCGACATCAAATCGTGACTCAAGCTATGTATTTTACTTGCCGTTATACGTGTGTGTGTGTGCCTTACGTGTTACCTGTGCATGTTTATTTTATGTTGTGTTGTGATAATCAAGCGAACTCAATCGAACTCGAAGTCCAACTCGAACATAAACGAACCCGAACCCGAATCCCGAGTCGAACCATATAAGAAGTACTTGGGACTGAAAGTAATTTGATTAGGAAACCCTATCAAATCGCTCGCAAATCGAAACCGAATCAACATCGCGCCGAACTCACCAAAGGAGGTGGCATCCGCACGGATGGCCAATCCGCACGGATTGCCAATCCGCACGGATTGCCAATCCGCACGGATTGCCAATCCGCACGGATGACCAGTCCGCGCGGATAGCCTACCCGGGTGCGTGCCATGCACACGGCTCACCCTTTCCCTTTTTGGCATCCTATAAATACACGGGTCACTCTCCACTTTTTCCGCTTTTGGCAAGTGACGTCCGAACCACACGCATTCTTCATCTTTTCTCAGATTTCTCTCAATCCAGGTAAGATCTTGCACTAATTCTTGTACATCTTTGATCACTACACAATTCTACACATTTCTATCTTTCGAATCTTCGATTTTAACCATGAAATCATCCGGATTTGAGGTATTCTCGGGTGACGTCATCATGAAGTTCATAAGAACTTCAAGCTTGACCTCATTCCACCAAGAATATCCCAGATCTAAGCGATTTCTACAAGATTTTACAATAACTTCACCTAGATCTAAACTTTTCTAAGGATAAAAGAGTTGAAAGAAACAAACCTAAGTTCTCTCCTTCTTTTTCCCTTAAAACCGGTACGGATCCGATCAGTTCTAGTGTTCTACTCGTCAATAGTGATGCACTAGTTCTAGATCTGGAATCCTACCCATAGACAACTGATTTCGGGGTTAACCGGGATGACCGTTCTGAGTCGCCGACAGGCCGAGTTAGGGTGGTTCCTGACCGGTCTAGTCACGTGGGTGAGAACACAACTCCAAGTGGTTACCACGTAATCAGAACGTCTCGATAAACGACAACAGAAACCAAGTGTAAACGAACGGAACAACCAGACCAGTTGTCCGCACGGACAAGCTGTCCGCACGGACGGACGCCGTACGCACATACAGGTCATACGCACGTACAGGTCATACGCACGGGTTGTCACCCGCACGGACTACCCTTGGGACCCACTTCCCAAACAAGGTTTGAGTATCGACGAATGAGCAATCCGGACGGACAACCTCTGAATGGATTACTCTTCGGATCATGAGATATTAAAGCCTTAAACTAAAATCCAAACAATGTTCATCCGCACGGCCAAGTCGTACGCACGGACAGACTATCCGGACGGATTGGCTCTGCCCGCGCGCACGGACTGACCACACGGACCACTACTGTCCGCACGGATCACCATTGTCCGCACGGACTACCATACGCCCGGACTGTCGTCTGCGCGACCGGCTTGAAAGATAGAAACACTTTGGTGTTTTCTAATTGCTACAACGAAAACTCCAAAGCACAAGCCATCATACACAAACACATCTTAGGAAGAAACAATCCACTTGAACGTTTATCCACACAAACAACTTGTCTGTACGGATAAGTCACCCGCACGTACAACTAGTCCGCACGGATTACCACCCGCACGGACAGTCGTACGCACGGATAACCTATCCGGATGGAACACCATCCGCACGCATCACCATCCGCATGCATCACCATCCGCACGGATAGGTCATGCGCACGGATGACTTCTACTCACGGATAACTGATCCGCACGATCAGTCATCCTACCCACTCTCACTTGTACTGTTTTACGCGTCACTTATCGTTACGTTATCGAATCTATTCAGGCTAACCGTACTCGCTGTAAAGTGCTCCCTTCAATCCATATCGCTGTGAGTATACTCGAACCCTTTTTTTTGCTTTTAGCACTTTTGGGTGTTACATACGTTACAACTATTCAAACTACAACTATCACACCACTCAAGCTATTTTAACGCTTAACCATTAATGCATGTTATACGTGGCTTATGAATGCTTGTTTGTTATGTTTACACATGGAATGCTGTCTACCTGCCTTAGCAACGATAGTACTATAGTTTGGACTCAGCACCCGTTCACACGGGGGTTGTTAAGGATCTTTTACTTGCATGGATTACAGTGGTAATCGTGTATTGCGAACTGCCTCGGGCAGTCAACCCGCACTCATTGGTATCGATGGATCTATGTCGATAACTAACGTGCTTCATTTCTCTATGTGTACGTGCTGGTTATGCGTAAACGAATTCGAACTCTATATGCTATTATCAAACTTGTATGCTCACCTTTACATTTTATGTATTGACATTATTTTAACGTATGTGACAGGTGCCTAGGACGCATATGTGGTAGGAATTGGAAGCTAGAATAAAGCTTTAGAGCCCAACAAATAGTTGTCTGTAGATAACTTATTAGGGGTCTCTAGAAGCAGATAAACAATTGCTACTTATTTAAAATCTGAGTTGTCGAAACAGAGTATTTGTTTTGATGTGGTCTGTAATAACTTATTTGACTATTTATGTTACGGTATGGGACGTAATGCTTACTTAAATGATAATGATAGTTGTTATGGAAACTTCTGGACAATCTGCTTCGCTCAGTGCCGCGCCCCGATGATTCCGCCATCGGTTGGGGTGTGACAGATTGGTATCAGAGCCATAACTATAGGGAATTAGGCAAGACTCGACCTAGTCCGGGTCGAAGTCTTAGAGACCTAGACTATAGTTAAGAACCAACAGACCAACTCACGCGTATGCGTAAACTCGCCACTATCACTCACTCTTTTCCATCATTGCACTCGAATTTTCAAGTTGTGAACAGGTAATAAGGCCGAGAATAGGTGTGAAAACCGCAAACTCTCGACTAAAGTTGCCTAATCAGCTTGCGTTTTTTTAGCTACAAACGAGGAGAATTATACCAAATCAGGAGTGAAATCCATATTTTGATGAATAATCTCCTCAATTTTTATCAAAAACGAGGACGGAAGTTGCAAGATAGGGGTGAAACCCTAACCTTGACGACTCGTCCCGCTTTTATACCAAAACTTCCACCAAAGTTCGATGGACTCCAACGATCTAAAGACACAACCTAACCAAAGGGAATTGCGCCAACGCCTGAGAATCGAGGCAAGGGCATAGTCCTGGAGGTCGTTGTGCAGGATCCTTGCAAATAGTCGAGCTACTTTGGTTAGTCGAAGTCTATTAGCCACAGACAATCTACCTTCGATTTATCGATCTTTATGAAAATTTTGTGAATTTTCTGTTAGTGTTAACGTTTTAAGGTACTATTGGTTTCGACCCAACACTATTGCTTCTGCTAAAACACAAAACCCACACAACTCATCGCTGGCGAATCGACAATAGAGGCAGCCAGATTGGTTTATATGCTCGTAGGTGCTTTTAGTAACTAAGTATATGTGTTTCTTGCTTATATGCTTGTGTGATTAGGAATATTGTGATTATGTGCTCTATGTGTTTATGTGATTTGGTGCAATTCTGTGATCTTGTGACTGTATGCGTTACGTGGTACGTGTTACTGAGCTTTAGTAGTAGTAGACGTGTGAGGTGAGATTCGAATACATGTGTTGAGTTCCATGGCGATGTCTATTGCAGACAATGTCGTCTGGATCCCGTCATCAACTCTCTCGCCAGGAAAAGAAAGACAGACGTCTTGCTTCTATCGTCGCGAAAGCTGTAGCAAAGGCAGTAAGCGATGCCTATGAAAACGCCAGCAAATCATCCGAGGAATCGAGGACTGAAGGTCCTAGAGCTGTCGCAAGACCTTTCAGTTTCAAACAATTCAAGTCATGTGGGCCGAAAGAATTCACAGGCGAAGGAGGTCCTACTGCTCTATTCCACTGGTTTGACTCTATCGAGGTTACTCTGCGACAAAGTGGTTGCCCTGATGACCTTCGAACTCTGAACGCTACCGGCGTCTTTCAGTCTCGTGCTTTGGACTGGTGGACGGCCGAGAGGAACAAGAGAGGGAATGATGCAGCTTACGGTTTGTCGTGGGAAGAGCTCAAAGAAGTCATGCTGGAGGAATTCTGCCCTCCTCACGAGTGTCAAAAGCTTGAAGATGAATTTTGGCACATACATCAGAAGGATGGAGACAATGCTGGCCTTACTGCTCGTTTCAAACAGCTCAGCATTATCTGTCCTGACCAGGTCAAGACTCCGGAGATGACCATCAAGAAGTACATCCGAGCCCTGCCCGACTGCGTCGCTGATTTCGTGCAAGCGGCCAAGACTGCCACGATCGAAGAAACCTATCTGCTGGCCGCTGAAATCAATGACAAAAGGGTCAAGGCTGGGGTGTGGGATAAGACCTCCAAGCATCTGCATCAAGCTACCGCTACCGCACCAACTACTGAAACCACGTCGTCAAGCAACAAGAGAAAGAACAAGAGAAAGAACAGCTCCACCAACAAGAACTGTGCGATTACTGCTGCACCGATCCAAGCTGTACCTGCTCAACAGCGTCAAGTAGTGGCGCCTGTGGCCAATGCACCGCCTGCAAAGCGTGCATATACTGGACCACACCCGCTCTGCCCTACTTGCACCTATCATCACCCGACTGCTATTCAATTCCGCTTCTGTGCTCATTGCAACGTCTACGGCCACTTTACTGCCAACTGTCGTATTCGTCAAGCTCCTGCCAATCAAGCTCTACTCGCTGCCCCACAGGGTCAACAAGCTCCTCCGGTACCCGCAGTCAAAGCCAGAGCATGCTTCACATGTGGCGACCCGAACCATTTCGCCAACATGTGCCCGAACAGGGTGGTGAAACAAGAACCGCAGCAGCAGCAACCACAGCAACAACAACAGCAGCAACAACAGGCCGCAGGTGCCAGAACCTTCAACCTCAATGTGCGTCAAGCCCAGGCCGACAACAACGTGGTGAATGGTACGTTCCTTGTGAATGGTATTTATGCTTCATGTTTGTTTGATACTGGAGCCGATAATTGCTTTGTGTCACTCGAATTTGAGAAACTCCTTAGTCGTAAACGTTCCCGACTCTCCTTTGCATTCGATGTTGAAGTCGCTACTGGAAGAACCGTCTCCGTAAACTCCGTTATTCGTGATTGCACTCTCGAGCTCAACAATCACATCTTCTCGATCGATCTCATTCCGATGCAACTAGGAAGCTTTGATGTCATAGTAGGCATGGACTTTCTTCGTGAAAACCATGCCGAAGTTGTGTGCTTCGATAAAATGATTCGTTTTTCGCTCGCAAACGGTGATTCATTGTGCGTCTATGGTGATACTACTTCGAAGAGTCTCAAGCTTATGTCGTGCCTACAAGCTAGCAAGTATCTCCGCAAGGAATACAGGGCTTTCTTGGCCCATGTCGTAGCAGCGGAGGAGGAAAAGAAAGAGAAGAAGAAAGTAAAAGACGTTCCAGTGGTTCGAGAATTTCCTCAAGTTTTTCCAGAGGATCTTCCCGGACTACCTCCGAAGCGTGATATCGATTTCCGCATTGATCTTATTCCTGGAGCTAATCCTATCGCCAGAGCTCCTTATCGACTCGCGCCGTCCGAAATGCGCGAACTCTCAACCCAACTCCAGGAATTGCTTGAAAAAGGCTTTATTCGCCCGAGCACCTCTCCTTGGGGCGCACCAGTCCTTTTCGTTAAAAAGAAGGACGGGTCGTTCCGGATGTGCATCGACTACCGGGAATTGAATAAGTTGACTATCAAGAACCGCTATCCTCTGCCTCGAATCGACGATTTGTTTGATCAGCTACAAGGCGCTACGTGCTTCTCAAAGATCGATCTGCGTTCAGGATACCATCAGCTGCGTATACAAGAGGAGGATATACCCAAAACCGCGTTTCGCACTCGTTACGGCCATTACGAATTCGTAGTCATGCCTTTTGGCCTAACCAATGCACCAGCAGTTTTCATGGACCTGATGAATCGGGTGTGTAAACCGTATCTTGACCGTTTCGTCATCGTGTTCATCGACGATGTCTTGATATATTCCAAAACGAGAGCCGAATACGCGCAACATCTACGTTTGGTTCTCGAGTTACTTCAGGGGAACCAACTCTACGCCAAATTCTCCAAGTGTGAGTTTTGGTTGGGGGAGGTTCAGTTTCTGGGTCACATCGTAAATAGTCAGGGTATTCATGCCGATCCTGCGAAGATTGAAGCTGTTAAGAGCTGGGTTACGCCTAAGAACCCGACTGAAGTACGCTCTTTCCTCAGGCTAGCGGGCTATTATCGACGATTCATCGAAGGATTCTCGAAGATTGCTGTACCACTCACTTCTCTCACTCATAAGGACCAGCCTTTTGTCTGGGGAACCAAACAAGAGTCTGCCTTTCGAACCCTCAAACACATGCTTTGCAATGCTCCTGTTCTCACACTACCCGACGGAAACGATAATTTCATTGTCTACTGTGATGCTTCTAACCTTGGCCTCGGTTGTGTCTTAATGCAACGAGACAAGGTCATAGCTTACGCATCTCGTCAGCTCAAAATCCACGAGAAGAACTATACAACCCACGATCTCGAGCTAGGCGCAGTTGTTTTTGCATTAAAGATTTGGCGACACTACCTGTATGGTACCAAGTGTACGATCTTCACCGATCATAAGAGCCTACAGCACATCTTTAATCAGAGGGAACTAAATATGCGTCAACGCCGATGGGTAGAGCTTCTCAACGACTACGACTGTGAGATTCGTTATAACCCAGGCAAAGCAAATGTTGTTGCCGACGCACTTAGCAGACGGAGTTATCTGCTTAGCACCCGAAATGTTCAAGCTCAGCACAATCTCGAAGCTCTTATTCGCGACGCCCAGCATGCATGTTTCAACGAGCGCACTTTGAAGAAAGAAAGAATCTACCACGATGGAGCCCAGCTTGTGAGCAAATCGAGCGGAATATTCCACTTCTTAGACAAAATTTGGATTCCCAAGCGAACCAACCTGCGACAGATTATCATGGATGAAGCCCACAAATCACGATACTCTATTCATCCTGGTGCCGACAAAATGTACCATGACCTTCGCTATAGGTACTGGTGGCCGGGTATGAAACGGGATATCGCTCTTTACGTCGGAAAATGCCTAACCTGTGCTAGAATCAAGGCTGAACATCAAAGACCCTCTGGCTTGCTCGAACAACCTCCAATCCCCATGTGGAAGTGGGAGAGCATAGCTATGGATTTCGTAACCAAGCTTCCAACCACGTCATCAGGTCACGACAGCATTTGGGTTGTTATTGACCGTTTGACTAAATCAGCTCACCTTCTGCCAATACGAGAAGACTACAAGGTAGAACGATTAGCCCGAATCTACACCGACGAGATCATTTGTCGACATGGGACGCCTCGTGACATCATCTCTGATCGTGATGCTCGGTTCACTTCACGATTGTGGGAAACATTCCAAACGGCACTCGGTACAACGCTTAATCTAAGTACTGCGTTCCACCCACAAACCGACGGTCAGACTGAAAGAACGATTCGTACGCTTGAAGACATGCTCCGTTCGTGTGTTCTAGACTTCGGTGGTAATTGGGATAGACACCTTCCGTTAGTCGAATTTTCGTATAACAACAGCTACCAGGCTAGCATCCAGATGGCACCTTTCGAGGCCTTATACGGAAGAAGATGTCGATCGCCTATTGTGTGGCACGAGATCGGTCACTCGCAACTAACCGGTCCGGAGCTGCTACAAGAAACGACAGACAAAATTTTCCAAATCCGAGACAATCTAGCGAAAGCTCGGGATAGACAGAAACTTCTCGCCGATAAAAAGCGCAAGCACCGTGAATATGGCGTTGGTGACTACGTACTCCTAAAGGTATCACCTTGGAAGGGTGTAGTCCGATTCGGCAAAAAGGGGAAACTCGCGCCTCGATATGTGGGACCTTTTAAGATTCTGGAAAGGATCGGAAAAGTCGCCTACAGACTCGAATTACCGGAGGAACTTAGCAATGTCCATCCGACTTTCCACGTGTCGAACCTCCGAAAGTGCATCTACGACCCCAACTTACATGTTCCTCTAGACGATCTACAAGTGAACGAAACATTACACTTCGTGGAAAAGCCTGTCGAGATCATGGACCGCAAAACTAAAGAACTCGGGCGCTCACGCATTCCTATTGTGAAAGTCCGATGGGAAGGCAAGCGAGGCGCGGAGTTCACTTGGGAACTCGAAAGCGACATGAAGGCAAAGTATCCACAGTTGTTTAACGAATGAGTAATGTCCGGTTAAGAAAGGCAAGGTGGCATACTTGTAAATAAGGAAAGACTCCTTATATCCTTGGCCTATAAATAGAACCCTTAAGGATAGTTTAGAGACTTTTACTCATTTGGAGCTTTGAAGGTTAGAGAGAGAAAGTTGTAAAAGTGATTCGTGGTGCTTGTACACGTCATACGGATCTATTGAATCACGTTAAAATTGTACATTTTTGTGTGTTCGATAACGATCGTGTACGGATACCGCACGTTCACGAGTCGGTACGCAATCGAAACGAATTCAAACCGGAACCTACAATAATCAAGGTTTTGAAAGAAAAAGAAAAAGGTTTTGAAAATGAAAAATTGGAAATTGAAAAAGGATTTCTCCCAAACGGCTTTGAATTGAAATCTGAAACTTTATAGACTTTTAGATTAGATGTTTTCGCATATCATATCCGAAAATTATCAATTTTTAACCGTAAAAACCCGATTAATTTGACAATTTTCAGTGGTCCAAACAAAGGACTCTCACATGTGATCCACGGTTAGTTACGACTTTCAGCTTAATTTCGGGACGAAATTCCCTAAACAAGGGGAGGCTGTAACACCCCGTGTTTTCACGAGTGAAAGTCAAAGTCCAGGGTCAAAGTCCACGACCGATTTCGCGTGACGTGACTCGTAGAATTGTTTGTATTATATTTAGATTATGTGGAGTAAATGTCGTTCATTACAATAATCGGGTCATACTAACCGTATTTCAATCGACCTATGACTGTGAACGACAGGAAGTAACAATGCGATAAAGTTAATCGAGCTATGCTAATCAAATCGACATCAAATCGTGACTCGAGCTATGTATTTTACTTGCCGTTATACGTGTGTGTGTGTGCCTTACGTGTTACCTGTGCATGTTTATTTTATGTTGTGTTGTGATAATCAAGCGAACTCAATCGAACTCGAAGTCCAACTCGAACATAAACGAACCCGAACCCGAATCCCGAGTCGAACCATATAAGAAGTAGTTGGGACTGAAAGTAATTTGATTAGGAAACCCTATCGAATCGCTCGCAAATCGAAACCGAATCAACATCGCGCCGAACTCACCAAAGGAGGTGGCATCCGCACGGATTGCCAATCCGCACGGATTGCCAATCCGCACGGATTGCCAATCCGCACGGATGACCAGTCCGCGCGGATAGCCTACCCGGGTGCGTGCCATGTGCACGGCTCACCCTTTCCCTTTTTGGCATCCTATAAATACACGGGTCACTCTCCACTTTTTCCCCTTTTGGCAAGTGACGTCCGAACCACACGCATTCTTCATCTTTTCTCAGATTTCTCTCAATCCAGGTAAGATCTTGCACTAATTCTTGTACATCTTTGATCACTACACAATTCTACACATTTCTATCTTTCGAATCTTCGATTTTAACCATGAAATCATCCGGATTTGAGGTATTCTCGGGTGACGTCATCATGAAGTTCATAAGAACTTCAAGCTTGACCTCATTCCACCAAGAATATCCCAGATCTAAGCGATTTCTACAAGATTTTACAATAACTTCACCTAGATCTAAACTTTTCTAAGGATAAAAGAGTTGAAAGAAACAAACCTAAGTTCTCTCCTTCTTTTTCCCTTAAAACCGGTACGGATCCGATCAGTTCTAGTGTTCTACTCGTCAATAGTGATGCACTAGTTCTAGATCTGGAATCCTACCCATAGACAACTGATTTCGGGGTTAACCGGGATGACCGTTCTGAGTCGCCGACAGGCCGAGTTAGGGTGGTTCCTGACCGGTCTAGTCACGTGGGTGAGAACACAACTCCAAGTGGTTACCACGTAATCAGAACGTCTCGATAAACGACAACAGAAACCAAGTGTAGACGAACGGAACAACCAGACCAGTTGTCCGCACGGACAAGCTGTCCGCACGGACGAGCTGTCCGCACGGACGAGCCGTACGCACGTACAGGTCATACGCACGTACAGGTCATACGCGCGGGTTGTCACCCGCACGGACTACCCTTGGGACCCACTTCCCAAACAAGGTTTGAGTATCGACGAATGAGCAATCCGGACGGACAACCTCTGAATGGATTACTCTTCGGATCATGAGATATTAAAGCCTTAAACTAAAATCCAAACAATGTTCATCCGCACGGCCAAGTCGTACGCACGGACAGACTATCCGGACGGATTGGCTCTGCCCGCGCGCACGGTCTGACCGCACAGACCACTACTGTCCGCACGGATCACCATTGTCCGCACGGACTACCATACGCCCGGACTGTCGTCCGCGCGACCGGCTTGAAAGATAGAAACACTTTGGTGTTTTCTAATTGCTACAACGAAAACTCCAAAGCACAAGCCATCATACACAAACACATCTTAGGAAGAAACAATCCACTTGAACGTTTATCCACACAAACAACTTGTCCGTACGGATAAGTCACCCGCACGTACAACTAGTCCGCACGGATTACCACCCGCACGGACAGTCGTACGCACGGATAACCTATCCGGATGGAACACCATCCGCACTCATCACCATCCGCACGGATAGGTCATGCGCACGGATGACTTCTACTCACGGATAACTGATCCGCACGATCAGTCATCCTACCCACTCTCACTTGTACTGTTTTACGCGTCACTTATCGTTACGTTATCGAATCTATTCAGGCTAACCGTACTCGCTGTAAAGCGCTCCCTTCAATCCATATCGCTGTGAGTATACTCGAACCCTTTTTTTTTTTGCTTTTAGCACTTTTGGGTGTTACATACGTTACAACTATTCAAACTACAACTATCACACCACTCAAGCTATTTTAACGCTTAACCATTAATGCATGTTATACGTGGCTTATGAATGCTTGTTTGTTATGTTTACACATGGAATGCTGTCTACCTGCCTTAGCAACGATAGTACTATAGTTTGAACTCAGCACCCGTTCACACGGGGGTTGTTAAGGATCTTTTACTTGCATGGATTACAGTGGTAATCGTGTATTGCGAACTGCCTCGGGCAGTCAACCCGCAGTCATTGGTATCGATGGATCTATGTCGATAACTAACGTGCTTCATTTCTCTATGTGTACGTGTTGGTTATGCGTAAACGAATTCGAACTCTATATGCTATTATCAAACTTGTATGCTCACCTTTACATTTTATGTATTGACATTATTTTAACGTATGTGACAGGTGCCTAGGACGCATATGTGGTAGGAATTGGAAGCTAGAATAAAGCTTTAGAACCCAACAAATAGTTGTCTGTAGATAACTTATTAGGGGTCTCTAGAAGCAGATAAACAATTGCTACTTATTTAAAATCTGAGTTGTCGAAACAGAGTATTTGTTTTGATGTGGTCTGTAATAACTTGTTTGACTATTTATGTTACGGTATGGGACGTAATGCTTACTTAAATGGTAATGATAGTTGTTATGGAAACTTCTGGACAATCTGTTTCGCTCAGTGCCGCGCCCCGATGATTCCGCCATCGGTTACATTAGCATAAAATCAGAGTTATATTCTCTTAAATTTAACTATAACTTTGTTACATTAGAAAAAAAAATTATTGTTTAAGGGTTACTACATTGTGTGTATAATGGTATGTCCAAACATTTTACGACGATACATCTAACTAAAGGACCCTCTCAGTATACAATGTGTCTAAGTCATAGAACGATGTGTCTAACATAATTGTTTTTGTTGCCATGACCAAGGTTTAGAAGAACGGAATCGAGCCTTGCGGCGTTTTCCCTTTGTCTCATGAGGCGTAAGCCCGAGACGGAATTAAAAAATAAATATAAAAGTTATGTATCTTATAAAAAATAAAATACTAAACATAAAACAAAGAACTTATCTAATGTAAATAGACTTGAGAGAATAGTTTTGGGTTAAATTGGATAAAAGTTTAGTTTTAAGGGTCCAAATGTAAGTTTTTGTAATGGGATGAATAAAGAGGCCGTTGTTTTCTTCATTAACCCTAAAGTTACGTCTCCGTTTCTGAAACCGCATTGTCATCGACTCCAATCTCTCTTCTACCCTAATTTTTTCTTGGTCACTCGTCGCTACAAGCCAGGTACGTCTCCATCTTTAATCTACCCTGCTTTTTTTCTTGATTGCGCATCACTTAAAAAACTCTAAATTCTCCCGCCTAAAACGACATGTACGTCTCTTAGTTATCGTTCACCTCCACACGAAACATCCGCCTCATACTGTCACACCCCGATTTCCACGTGTCACCGGTGGGCCCGGTGGGGAGTATCGTGACGTGGTTGGCAACATAATAGTCAAACAACACAATATATAGTATGCACAGCAGAAGCAATTTAAAAGATAGTATACAACCGAATTTATTATTGTAATATCAAATGTCACAATATTCGGAAGTTTCTCCACAGATGGATCGGAAACAAAATGGAAACAATAGTTCAACAGACTTTAGGCATCTTAAGCTTGCGAGACTTCTAGTGATGCTAAGGAGAAATCCCAGCCAATTACGCTTAGTACCTGCATTTAATCTTTTTGGGAAAATACGTCAGTTTACACTGGTAAATACAATCAACTGACTCATTTTGGAAAATGATTGAAAATTGGTTTGGATGCACGTGGCATAAACATTTTATTTAACTTGGGAGAATTATTTAAATATATAATCTTGTGAACGAATTACATGTTCCTTGTGCGTTCAGTAGCCCGGATCTTGTCCGGGTTAAAGATCAATAGACACACCACAATATTCTTTTGTGCACTGACGGGTGTACGCCTACACCCCGCGCTTAAGTCGTGGCCATTTCGTAAAATGATGCCAAGGATATCCGGGACATGGTCATTAACCCCCCAAAGGCTTTAAGTAACAAGACTGTTTAAACGAGCCGATCAAATTATTCAATTAACCACCCAACGATGGAAGATTTGATGCCCGATCAAGCACTATTCTATATACCGTAACCCAAGCCCGTATATGGAAAATAAGTTAAAAGTATTTACCTGAGCAATGTAATAATCACAATAAGCAAAATGCACGTAGCTTTTACTGGTCTCCTATTCTGGAACAAAGGTTTATAATAACCTATTAGAATCCTAACGGGTCTTTAATTAAGCTTAAGCTTAGACCGGCTAGTTTCAAAGATACTGTTCGTACGCACGATTAAGCGAAGACCGGATAGAATGTGATTTAGACCCGACAAGTTCAAAGACTTGCTTAATATGGGTATTTCATTCACATTCTGGATTTTGAGATAAAACCGATAAGGCTTGACCTGTTTAGGCTAATTTATGTAAACTAGTTACATAAACCGAACCGAACGCGTAATAAGCGTAACGGGTATTCATGAGAGCTATTTACAGGTTTCCTAAGTTAATATGCTTCATATATGTTGTGACATCAGTAATGTGTCTTTTATTATGCCCGAAGCGAATTTAAACACAAACTATGCCCCGTAGGGGTAGTTTGGTCATTTAAAAGGTTATAAAAGAGTTTAAGTATTCACCTGAGTTACAGGTCTGATGCAAACAGAAAAAAATACTTATTTTACTAAGTTATAACAGTAGGATAAAGTATATATGTGAAATTTAGTAATTATAACCAAACTATGCCCCGTAGGGGTATTTTGGTAATTTCACATAAGCCGAAAAGCTCAAAACTGAAGTCTGAGTTTATCAACCTTTGCTTACTGTTAAAACATTATAATTTGCCTCAAATATCAGTAGGTATCAACCCTTGTATGTTTATTATAGTTATGGCACATACTATGCGTTAAAAACGCTTAAAAAGGCGATTAGAGGCCATTTCCGGGTTCGATACATAAAGCTGGTATTTTTATTATTCCAGAAGGCTTAAAATAATTTATTTATCATATGTGATCAGTAGCAAAAGGTTTGGAGTCATTTAGATGTGTAAAACTCATTTTATGGCCCGTAAGGGCAAAACCGACAATTACCGGATTAAGCCTACTACTATGAGTTATGCTCAGCCTAAAATTAATTAAAAATCTTCAAAAATCCCAAAATAATATATTACATCAGTGGGTATTAAGTTTTATACAAACAAGTAGGCTTAACTAGGCTATACGCTAATTACGCCATTTTATTAACATAAAGCTTCTAAATTACGCTAATGAGCATAACTCTCAATCTACACCTCAAACTGATGTCAAACTTTGCATACAAGTTTATATATCAGTAATTAAGGTTTTTACTCTTTTACATTTTCAAAAATCATGTTTTAGGGTGAAAAGGGCATAATGGTCAACATATGAGCAATTAACGGAATCATGCATATTAATTGGATAACTAATGATCCGAGGTGTATAATCACAGAGGGTTATACTAGCATGTAACCTGGTCCAAATAAAGCTCTAAGGAATTTCTAAAACATACCATAACGGGTCAGAACTGAAAGTCAAAGTATAAGTCAAACTATGCGACTTTCGGTTCCGAACCGGGTCTAAACAGGAAATTGTCGGGTTGAACATGTTTAGACATGTCCTTACACTAATTACCAAGTTATATTAATGATCAAACAGGTTGTATGTGTTCTACATTGCTAATTATGCATAAATTGTAATTTACACATTCTGTTGACTTTTTAAATACAAGTTTGACCCGACATTTGACCTAGTTAGAGTGGGAATCAGGGGGAACCCTTTTGAGGGTTTATTACCCACAAAATTACCAACTTATAACTACTTTTGATTCGACTAATCACTGGACCATTAGTGATTAATCTTAAAGTCAACCGTTAATTACGAGGGTTTGACTTTTAAGCTAATACTAAGCTAAAACTTAATTAAGAAAGGATTAGCAAACTTACTGAAGTCCTATGCACGAAATGTGATGCTTAGAGAAAGATCCTTAGCTCCAGAAATGCCCCAAATGTGCAGATGAATGGTGTGAAGAACTTGTTGCACATGAAGCCTTTATATAGTGATCAAGAACACCACAAAAGGTTGACACACAAGTCTATGACTTACCACAACTGATCCACAAGTGTCCCTAGATGTTTAGGGATTGTTTAGGGGCCAAGGGAGATGAGGAAAATCGTTTAAAGGTCGAAATTCGCGTTTAAACTGGCAACAGCCGGTTTTCTGTTGCTGGGCACTACCTTACGGACCTCAAGGTCCCCAATGTTGAGGTCCGTAAGCCTGACATCAGGCACAAAAATATGTTGTTCTTTGGTGTTTTGAAAGGGCAATCACTTGTTTCGAATTTGGGACTCCCCTTATCAGTTTGGGGCCTCTATTATGGGTCTTTAACAATTGCATACCCTACCATTATGTTATGTTTGCTTGGATCCTTTTCAAAAGTGCCGAACAAGAAGGTTTACCGTAGGAATTTCCATAGGTTCCTATCTTGCACTTTGAATTCAATCATTGCCAACAATTTTCTGGATTGGGGGCCTAATAGATGTGTGTAATATTTAATTGGGTCTTGGGATTTATAAATGAGGTCGTTCAGAGGTAAAATTAACATGACGATACTTTTAAATCCTGCCAAAACATCTTTATTAAATTCGGGTTTATAACGCTTTTTGTCTTACATGACACGTGTCGTTATATCATTGAACACGAATTTTCGAGGTGTTACACATACCACTGAGGCGTACGAATAAAAACAAGCAGTGAGGCGCTGCCTCTTATTCGATTTCTTGTTGTTCCGCCTCAAGACGCTCCTCAAAACGGACGCCTTGAGCGTTTTTTTAAACCATGGCCATGATTAAACGTTCTTAGTTGGATGCATTTCACTCTCAACTAGGGCTGTAAACGGACCAAACGTTCGACGAACAGTTCGTGAATCGTTCGGCGGGAAGTTCGTTCGTGTTCGTTTGTTTAATAAACAAACGAACACGAACAAGAAATTTCGTTCGTTTAGTTAAATGAACAAACATGAACAGAGGTCGCGTTCGTTCGTTTATGTTCGTGAACGTTCGGTAACGTGTTCGTTTATGTTCGATAGTTCATTAGTGTTTTCAGTTTTTATATTTATTTAAATATATCAAAATTCTAACAAATTAAATATCTAATAAGTGTCAGTGTACTATATATTCTGTTCACGAACTATTGTTTGTGTTCGTTTGTTTCCATTTGTGTTCATGAACATTAGTTTGTGCTCATTTGTGTTCGTCAACGTTTGTTGCCTAAAATTAACAAACAAACACAAACGAACACGAACAAGTTCATTTCCTTAACAAACGAATACAAACATAAAATCCCGTTCGATAAGTGTCCGTGAACGGTTCGCGAACACATACATTTTTTAACAAACGAACACGAACAAGGTCTTGTTCGTGTTCGTTCGGTTCGTTTACAACCCTACTCTCGACATATGATTTATGTATCTCATTCGGGTTGTTTTCTTAGGGCATGTTTGGCTAAGCTTTTTGAAACAACTTATTGACTTATTGGCTTTTTAAAAAGTTATAAGTCTAAAGAGTCTGTTTGGCAATGAGGTATATGTGAGGGGAAAAGTGATTTTTCCAAAAAGTCACTCCATCCTGACTTTTCCAAAAAGTCATAAGCCCATTTAAAAAGCTAAGCCAAACATGGCCTTATTAATTTTACTATTATTTTTTTTAATTCTTACGGTAATCTATATAACAAGGGTGGATCGTATACAAATCCCATTATTTCTCAAGTGTGTAAGGATCGATATGGATTTATTGATCAAATCAATTTCATTGCACGCGAAAGCTTGTGAGGATAATCAGCATGCCTTTGTCCCCCTGGCGTTTGACACGTTCGGCTCCTTGGCGCCAGAGGCAGTTCGGTTCTTGTCTAGAGTTCAGCGTGTGGTCCACAGCAACCTTTCGACACCTCAGGGGCAAGACTTTGTTTTTAGTAGATTAGGGTTTTCTATTCAGAAAGGGATGGCGGCGCAGTTTGTTGCTCGTCTACCTGCTATTCTTATGTAATTTGTCCAAATTATTGGAATGAAATGGGAAATTTCTTTCATAAAAAAAAAAACAAAAAAATCATTGCTTAAAATTAACAACATTGATAAATTTCATAACTGATTGAAAACACTAAAGGGTAGGAAGGGTTAAAAGAGAATCCACCTTTTCCTTATGGCAAATTTCATTCAATAACACACGTAGCAAGGCGTTAGAATCAAAACCAACAAAAAAATAAAATAAAATTACAATGACAAGTTATACTAATCTTTCCAACACAAAACATTACACGGGATCTATTTTTAATCCACAAGTAGTCGAGTGATTTCATGTCTTCCACGATCTTGGATATGCACCCTCCTTAGATCATGTGTAGTGGAATACACAAATAATGCCCCTACCCTTGGGTGTTTTGCACCATGTGGCAGTCCAGTCAGCAATGAAGCATTATGGGGAGTTTTTCCAAAATGGGTGTAGTGGGGATGTGGACATTATGGGGCATTATGTTAAAAAGAGTGTAATAAAATTAAATAAAAAAAATCATCAAAAAATCATATTGGCCAAACAAAAACCATCAGAAAAGTCATTGGCCAAAAAGAATGAACAAAGGCGTGGAAAAAAGAACGCCAAAACAAATTTATTTTTGAAAAAACCGCCCAGGGGGTGGTTCCAAGGCGTGGAGGGGCGTTTTTTGGGAAAAAACGCCCCAAAACCCCCCCACTACGGGTGGTCTTATTGAAGAAAATGTATTCATTCCTCACTTTCCAAACACACCAACAAGCCGTCAAAATAGCCCCATGAAGAACTTTGTTTTTAAAATGCCCCATATTAAACTTTTTATCCACATAGAGTAAACCGCGAACCAAGAAAGCAAAAATGGGCGGGACTCCTCACCAATTACAAACAAATTGCCATATAACCATAGAGAAATCTCACGAGGGGAACAAATGCTCACTCGTCTATCGTAATTGCCACACAACCTACATGCCACTGAGCCCACATAAATGTTTCTTCTCAACATCAATAGCTTTGGGATCGGATCCATCTCCGTTTTCCATGCTAAATGTAACAACCCGAGTTTCGAAGTCAAAGTCAAAGTACAAGTCAAAGTCAAGTCAAAGGAAGAAAAGATTGCTAATTGGATCTGTCTTTCCTTGCTTAATCATTGCTTGTACTCTTTGACTTGTTAATCGATACTCTAATGTATGTTACTTTAATTGTATTATGTGGAGTAAATGCAATAAATCGCTATTAATCGCTAATCGCATCGCTATCGCATCACAACTCGAATTGCAGGTTTTGAATATTGTTTTACGTGTGTGTGCTATTATGTGTTACTTGTGCATGTTATGTTTATGTTGAGGTGGATATTCGCAAACGCAACCGCAACTCTATCGCAATGCAATTTCATCGTGAACTCGAAATCTAAGGTTTACTTTTGTGGTTATTAGTATTTATATTAATTGTGTGACTAGTGTGAAATACTATCGCATCGCCTACTCGAAACGCATCGCAACGCTCAACGCACGAAACAAAAGTCGAAAATCAACGCATGAATAGTGATGTGACAGCTCCTCCTCCGACCAACACGCACTTGGCCTATTTTCTCTTGATTCCTTGCGATTCTTGTAAGTTTCTACCTCAAATCTTGTACTTCCATCATCTACACACACTTCTTCATCATTTTGACCATCAAATCTTAACTTTTCACCATGAAATCGGTGGATTTGGGGTGTTTTAGGATGATGTCATCGTGGGTTCTCAAGAACACCAAAGTGTGACCTCATACCACCAAGAACAACTCGGATCCAAAGGATTTCTACAATGTTTAAGATCTGATTTCACCTAAATCTAAACATTTCTCAAGAATTTTAAACTTTTCTTCAACGTTTCTTAACTTTTTACTCAAAAACGTTAGAATCTGGACTAGTTCGGGTTCACCACTCATTCTCTAGGATAGACCCGGACTGAGACTGGATTCTTAACGAAGAGACGACCGATTCACGGGTTGAACATGAATTTCCGTCAAGAATAGTCACCGAACGAACGGGGTGATTCCCATCCGAACGGATGACTAAGGCTTGTTGTAGTTCTGTTGTTTGACTCGGGATCATACTGTCTCGGTTCAATCGCAAAATTTCCTAAACTTAGCCAAATTTCACAACTTTTCAACTCGAACAAGTCGTTTGGACGAACGGACATCCGATCGGATAGCCATCCGATCGAATGGCTATCCGGCTCAATGACTTGTGTTGATCAAATACTTAAACAATTTCAAAAGGTTTTAAAGTGCCCAGTCTTCACTCGGATTGCCATCCGTCCGGATGACCGTCCGACCGGACGACATGAAAGGTAGAGACATCCCATGGTTTTCAAAATGCCACAATGAACACTTCTAAGTTCCATCATACACAAACACATCCTTCCCAAACGGATAACCCTCCGACCGAATGGCCATCCGTCCGGATGACCATCCGTCCCCATCACTCCTTCACGTTGTTTAACGCACCGTTCAACGCTTATACTATCGTGTTATGTCCAGGCTAATCCCTCAGCGCTCCCTTCAATATAAGAGAGTGTTTATTTACTAAACACAATCTGTGAGTATACTCGATCCCTTTTTGCTTTATGCACTTTTGGGTGTTACATACGTTACTTATATCAAAATTACAATCGACACACAACGCAAACACTTTTATACGCCAACCGCTCTGCATGTTATACGTGTTATTCGATAAATGCTAGTATGTTATGTTTACATAGTGATTGTTGCCTGACACCTTAGCAACGATAGTACTATAATTTGGACTCAGCACCTGTCATGGACAGGGGTTGTTAAGGGCCTTTCTTCACGTGTCACAGTGGTGATATGTGTTGCGCATTCTACAACTCGCAGTCACGTCTGTGCATATTTCATTGTCGATAACCTACCTGCTTCACATTATACATGTTACATGCTGGTTACGCGTAAATCGCTTTCGCTACTATTATACTATTAAACTTGTATGCTCACATTTACACTATGTGTATTGACCTTTATTTTAACGTATGTCACAGGTGTTTAGGATGTTGCTCTATTCGCTGGAATCAAGCTAGGAAGGAGTCTAGAAACAAACAATTAATATTTTGAGTTGTCGGAACTATGATTTGTCTTTGAGATAACTATGTCTGTAATAACTTCTTTATTTGATAAGTTATGGTATAGGATAATGCTAATTATCTGGTAATTTAGTTGTTATGGATTTTACCTGGACAGTCTGTTTCGCTTAGTGTCGCGTGTTGGTGCATACGTCTGTCGACTTCGTCTTGTATCGAGTCTTGTAATGGAATTGTTAGATCAGGGCACGTTGTTCGAGGAAATTAGGGTTTGGGTGTGATTGAGCTATTTCGCACGAAATAGCAAAGAGCTATTTCGTATGAAATACCCATCACTATAAATACCTGTTGTGCTAGTTCATTTGTATGGTTCATGATTCCGGTACCGAAGTGCTGCCGACGTGTCTACTGATCTGTAATCGTGTTATATCAATAAAACAAGACAATTAAGTGTCAATCAAGCTGTTACAAAGTCTAATCAATGAATTCCACCTCTGATTAGATCGAGAACTCTTCTGATAGACTCGTTTTGATCGTCTCACGATCCTACAAGTGGTATCAGAGCTCAGGAGGAAGAGTTCTTACCAAATTCAGCTTGTTTTCTTCAAAATTCTGACTTCTACACCTTCTTTTCAAAATTAAACAAAATTTGACGGTTAAAATGGATTGAATTTCACACATTATAAGCGAAACTGTGTTTTAATGAATCCTTGAAAGAATTAGACCTTAATTCAGCTTAAAACTTGGTCAATTTTACAAAAATCAGATCGACATGATAACGTCAGCAGTATTTCGCACGAAATAGGAAATTGATTTCGTTTGAAATTGCTATTTCGCTTGAAAAATACACTTGATTTCACACGGAATCACTTCAGATTTGTTATTTCGTACCAAGTTGTCATTTCGCGTGACTGTTCTCGCACAAAATCACTATTCCGTTTGAAAGTGGGTATTTCGCACCAAAGGGTATTCCGCATCAAAAGTGATTTCGTGTGAAGAGGCTATTTCGTTTGATTATCATTTCGTTTGAACTTGTTTTTTTTTAATTTGTACCGAAACATGGAAGAGGAATTTTACAATGCATTTGCGACACCGGTTGCTCCAGTTACAACTGCTGAAACTGTTTACAGTGAGAATGAGACGGGAACTTATCAAAAACCGCCAAAACTTATGTACATCGAAGATTTTAAAGGGTGGAAAATCGATTTGAAAACTGGGTGCAAGCTTATAGGTTTGATGCATGGTGTTCATTAGATGTTGATTACGTTAAACCGAAAAATGAACGTGGAATTGAAAAAGCTTTCAGTGATTATTCAGATGTTGAGAAATTGGAATACACCAGTGAAAAAATGATGATTAGTCTTCTCCAACAATCTGTAAAAGAATATATTTTTGTGTTGCTTCAACATGACAATACTGCTAGATCTATTTGGTTGGCGTTAATTAAAAAGTTCAAGGGAAGTGCTGATATGATAAAGAACAAAAAGGCTTTATTAAAGAAATCATTTGATATGTTCGTAGAATTTGAAGGTGAAACAACAAAAGCGACCATCGATAGATATTGTCATCTGGTTCTGGAAATGGGAAGGTTAGAGATAAAGAAAGACGGCGATGAGTGGGTTGATAAGTTAGCAGATGCACTACCACAGAACAAATGGGGAACATATTTGCTGATCTTGAAACATATGAGGAAATCTGAAAGTATAAACTTGGCAAAATTCATTCAGAAGATTGAAGAACATGAATTGGACATTCAGAAAACTGCTATCATGTCTAATCCAAATGCACAACAAGATGTCAGTCTGTATTACAGAGGACATAAATTTGAAACTACTTCGAGTCCTAAGACCAAGACTGCTTTCAGTGCTGATGGTTCTTCTGGATCAAATGTTAGCACTACAACTCAGAGTGGAGGTTATTCATCATCTTTTTCAAGTTTTGATCCAAATTGTGCAACACCAAGTCCTCAACGACAAAATTCAACAAATCTACAATGTAATGTTACATTGAACATTCAAAATGGTCAAAATCTTTCTCCGGAAATGGCTAAGCAACACATGGCATCACTTGTTGCTATGTTAGAGTCATATGAAAGTTTAGTTGCTGGTAGAATTGGAAATCCGATGCTCACCAAAGAAGATTATGACCAGATTGATGCTGTAGAACTTGAGTTGATGGATATCAAATGGTGTTTAGCTAGTGCTGTAAGAAGAGCAGAAAAATTCCAACAAATCACCGGTAGAGATGATTTTCGTGAAATGAGTGCATCTCCGATAGGGTTTGACAAATTAAAGGTAACTTGTTTCCGTTGCAAAGAAAGGGGACATTTTAAACGAGAATGCAAAAATAAAGAAGCAACTGAAAGACAAGACTCATCTAGAAACAATAATTATTATCGAAAATCAAATTTTCATCAGCTTACTCAACAACAACCATCGTCATCACGTGCTCTTGAAGTTGAAAAGAAGAAAGCTTATCTTGTTAATCAAGATGATGAAAAAGTAGTAGAAGGATTTAGCTGGGACAAATACATTCCGACTGGTTCAGGTCTTGTTGCTGAAATCTTGGAAGCGGGAGAAGTCAAAACTAAGCCAAAAAGAACAAATATTTTCAGATCATCAGAGAGTGATGAAGATACTGATGATGAGGAAGAATACATTAATAATGCTAGAAAAAATTTAGACTCATTCAGTTTTAATTTGTTTTTTTGCATATAAAATTGAAGTGTTGAAAGAAAAACGAGCTGCTCGTCTGAAGAAAGAATTGAAAGAAATGGAAGCAAGAAAGATGGTTGAAAAAGAATTGGAAGAATTGGAGACAAAAAGAATTGCTGAAGAAAAGGTAAAATTGGAAGCTGAGAACTCAAAAGTTGAAGATAATCCAACTGAAAAGATAGTAGATGAAGGATGGGAAGCAGAAATAGATTTTGATGAAGAAATAGATGTGGTTGAAAGGTAGTTGAGAAAGTAGTGAAGAATATTGTTGAAGTCGAAAAAATAGTTGAAGTGGAAAAGATAGTTGAGAAAATTGTCGAAGTAGAGAAAATCGTCGAAGTTGAAAAGATTGTTGAGATCTTTAAACCTTGTCAGAAATGTTCAGAAACTTGCAAAGATTGTGAAGAAAAAGATAAAAAGATTTGTGAACTTGAAGAAATGAAAGAAAAACTGCTGTTTGATGTGAAGTATGTGAAGGAGTCATATGATGTGCTGAACAAAACAGTAAATGGTCTGAAAAAGACAAATTCAGAAGTTGAAATTGCTATGACAAAAATGAGCTCAACATTAATGTCAAAGCAGAAGGTCATCAATGGGTATATTGAAGACTGTGCAAAATTGAAGCAGGATTTGGAACTCGAAAAGATAGAAAGTGAAAGAATCAAAAGATTGTTGTTGAGTTATACAACTTGTGATTATTTGATTCATCGAGTTTATCCTACTGTTGCAGGTCTTGAAGCTTTTCAAGAACAAAAGAAAGAAGAAACGGATGCTGGTAAGAAACAAAGTGTTAAGTATAACAAGTGTCCGCCCCCGATCTATGAAAGTTATTCTCCCAGAAAGCCAAATGAGGAGCGATTAAAAAATGCGCTCAACATCAAGTTAAAGTCTGAAACCATTGATGAGTTACCAGATAACATTGATGTTACATTCACAACGTTTGACACTGATCATGAGTCTGAGTTGTTAAAGAAAGTGGTCGATCAGGTGTTGGATATGGATGAAGAGTTAAAGTCGGAGTCTAAATCTGAAAGTTCGAGTTCATCAGAAAAGAGTCTGTGTTCACCGGTTAAACGGGTCTACAATAAAGAATTCATGTTATCAAAATCTAATTTGAATGACGGACCAATCAAAGTGGCATATACTTTGAATGATTCAGACAAATTATATTCTGATGAGGAATTTCCAATAAGAAGTGTCAAATCTGAAATGATCAAACAGGTTTTCAAATTAACAGAAATTAATATTTCTGAAATAAAAGATTTAAATCTTCATGAAAAACCTAAAAAATATACTTCAAGAGTTCAATAGAGATTGAACAAGAAAAAGGGTTACGGTTCTGGTTATGGTTTTCAAAAGAAGTCAAACCATAACAGTAATTTCAAAAAGAAAGGTTTAGGTTTTAGTTCTTCAGAAAATTATAAAAATGAGAAAAAATTATAAACCAAACACTAAATTTGTTTCAGGAACAAGTTCAGAGGAAGAGAAGGAGAAACTGTTCAGGAAACAGTCAAATCAAGAGTTTTTCGCTGAGAAGAAAAAGAATATGTTGAAAGAATCTGAGAAAAGAGTTGAACGAAGAACATGTTTCAAATGTCAAAAGGTTGGACACATCGCTTGAAATTGCCAACAGTTCAACAACACAAAACAAGGAGTTTCTTTTAATTCAAAATTGAAAGAAAAAAGTATTGATGAAAAGAAACAATCAACTGAGAAATCTAAAATGTTTGAAAATTCAACTTTTGAAACTGGTGACGTTTCAAAACGTTTTTACAAAAGAAAAGTTGATTTGAACAAACAAAGATGGGTTGTTAAATCAGAAAATAGTTATGACAATGAATCTGATTCCATAAAATCAGAGGAGTCATTTGTTGAGAAACGTGAGAAGAATTCCATTCCGGAGATGAACGATGAAAATTTTCCGCCATTGTCAAAAGAAAATTTGAATTTGAAAGTTGGCAAAATTGAGATTTCAAATCAATTCTTTGCTGATAAGAAAGAATTTGATGCTGAAAAAGTGTTTAATGGAAAAGTTAAACATATTTTCAGAAAGATGGTTGACAGGAAAGTGAAGGGCGCAAAAGAATTTTACAAATCAAAAAGATGGTGGGATAGATGTGAGTCAAAATCACCCAAGGCTGGTCAGGCTTGGGTGACAGGATTTTCAAACTAAAATTCTGACTTGCCGGAGCTTCCAGGTTGGTAAGTGTGGAGCAGGTAACAGCATCTTTCTAGAATTTTATGTGTTTGTGGAAAATCTACAAGTGGTAAATCAAGGATATTAAGTTGTACTTGATTTTCTACAAGTGGTTTTGGTTGATTAGTGATCTTACAAGTGGTTGAAGAAGGTTTTCACCTACAAATGGTTAATCAAGGTCATTAAGTTGAACTTGATTTAACTATCATTCAATTGATTGAGGAAACAAAGTGATGAATATATCCCCGATCTTACAAGTGGTTTGTGAAATCCAACAAAATTTATTTTCCGGAAAAACCATTTTGATTAAAACAAACTTAAGTGTTTTGAAATCATAATGGGAAAATAGTTTGTTGTAAGGGGGAGTTCTGATTGTTTATGCCAAGTGGATGGCGAATTGAAGCTTGAAAATCAGTTGTCATTTTACTTTGTATAGTTTGTTTTTAAATTTCTTTAAAATGATTTTGAATTTTAGGGGGAGTAAGAATTTCAGAAAATTCAAAAACATTTGAAATTTTGATAAAGACAAAAACATGATAAAAGCAAAAACGAGTTTTGTTGTAAAAAGAGGAAATGATAGTACATCAGTGGACGATCATAGCATGCTAAAGAATTGAAAAGTAAAATGTGATAAACGGTCTCACTGATGATGTGCCAGTAGGTTTTTACACATTTAGTAGATTGTGTCGAGATATAAACCTAAATTTCAAACTTACTTATATCGTGGGGAACATCTCTCGGATATATGGGTAACCCCCGAAATCTTGTTTGAAAGATCCCTCTTTCTGAGATACTAGGTCTTTATACTTAGTGATATCTGGGGTATTATCCCGGGACTTCTGATTTTGCGGAAGCAATGGCCTAGTCCCCGTATAATACTTTTCACATGCTTGAAATATAGCACTACCCTCAGCATAAAAAATGATGAAACATTGAAAAATGCTAATCATGTGCTGTTGAAGAAAATATTCTCTAAAGGGAACACACCTAAAGTCGAAGCCATCATCTCTCTGATTTTGTGGAAGCAATAGCCTGAGCTCTAATGGCCCTCGCATTTAACCCTTTACAGATATCATCTAGGTATACTCACCTGTAAGACTGAATATTGGGATTTGGATACGAGAGTATATTCTGAGGTGGGACACGCGAATAAGTTTAAGTACTTAAAACACTAATCTCGTATCTCAAAACAGTTGAACTTTGTGTGAAAATTTAAGTGGATCAGTATACTGACAATCTAAGTGAATTGTTTAGAACTTAAAATGTTTAAAGCTTAACGGTGTTGGTGATTTGTCTCAAAATCTGATATGATCCTCTTACACAAACTCACAAAAATATTGTCTGTAAATATTTCTTTACTGCATTTCTTTATTTTCAAAAACAAAAAAGATTTTCAGTGTGTTTTAGCATAAATTTTTTGAAAATACAAAAAGATTTCTGACAACTGATGTTGAAGAGCTAATTTTCAAAATTCTGAGTGCTAAACATGATGAACAGGTTTGGGAGTGTGTGGTTACAAAAATGTTTTACATACAAGTGGTTATCAGAGATTAAAATTGTTAAATCATGTTTGATGTGTTCTATATCTAGTGATGATTTCTTAAATTGTCAGATTTTAAATTGGTAAAATTTACTTTGAGGTAGAGAATGTGCAGGTTATGGCTATGAGAGAGCCAGGTTGTGATTCTGAATCTATGAAGAAAAGAGGATACTGAAGATTGTTAGATCAACATTCAAGGGGAAGTGTGAATGATAAAGAGCCCAAAGACTGATAAAGGCTGAAGATTATGAAGACTCGACACCGAAGACTTTGTCAACATCCGAGGGGGAGTCTGTTAGTGCATACGTCTGTCGACTTCGTCTTGTATCGAGTCTTGTAATAGAATTGTTAGATCAGGGCACGTTGTTCGAGGAAATTAGGGTTTGGGTGTGATTGAGCTATTTCGCATGAAATAGCAAGATGTTATTCCATGCGAAATACCCATCACTATAAATACATGTTGTGCTAGTTCATTTGTAAGGTTCATGATTCCGGTACCGAAGTGCTGCCGACGTGTCTACTGATCTGTAATCGTGTTATATCAATAAAACAAGACAATTGAGTGTGAATCAAGCTGTTACAAAGTCTAATCAATGAATTCCGCCTCTGATTAGATCGAGAACTCTTCTGATAGACTCGTTTTGATCGTCTCACGATCCTACACCGCGCCCCGATGTTTCCGCCATCGGTTGGGGTGTGACACTAAAACATTGACTTTCTTCGGAACCCAACTATTCCATTCATAATAAAAGGGAGAGGCTACATACGAAGCATTGAGAAGATTTTTTTTTCATTGATGCCACCAAAAATGATCCATTAGCATCATTCGGCCGATGCCATCGATTTGAGACAACGAAACTTGTTGTAACAGGTTCATACAGTCATCAAATTCTATCTTTTCCTGTTGATTAAAAATACCCCTCTGCTTTATCTTCATCCAACGTAAAAAAATGTTAGGAAACAGAACCTTCAAAGGTTATTGAGTAACCCATGTGTCGATCCAGAAGTAGGTATTATCCCCCTAACCCGACCTACCCCTTAATGAGGTTAGTTAGGTTAACACTAGAGTATGCCAACTGATTTCCTATTTAGCTATAAAGTTCCATGTACCCAAGAGGTTTCTTGCATGAGGAAGGATAGGTCATGTTCAGTTAGACGAGTGTATGGATAAAACCAATTTTCACCAAAGGAAATTTACTTCGTTTTAAATCGCCACCACCATTTCGTATGCAAAGCAATGTTAGCATTTC